>OMOU01066546.1:5303-16125 GCA_900312585.1 Malacocephalus occidentalis | reverse complement strand
GGGGGCATGGTGGCACAGTCGTAGTGCTGTCGCCTCACAGCTAGAAGGTCCTGGGATCGATTCCCGCCTGGGACATGGTTGGTTCACCCCATGTCTTCAGTGCTGGGATTTCGTGAACGGCCCTTTCTGTGTGGAGTTTCCATGTTCTCCCCGTGCTCCCTGGGGTTCCTCCATATATATACATTGTATATATAACCCCTCTAAAAACATGGAAGAAGACCGTCGCCTGACCAGCGGCGGTTGGATCGAGGTGGTCCCCGGGCGCTGCACTAGCTGCCCACCGCTCCTGGCCTGACCGTGGAGGAAGATGGCCATGGATGGGTCAAAAGCGGAGGACCAATTTCACGGCGACACCTATGGGGGCGTGTGTGTGTGTGTGTGTGTGTGGTGGGTTGGGAGGGCCGCCGTGCACGGGTGTATAGGCATGGTGTTAGCTGCGACAATAAAGACGGGGGGTTGTCCGTCCGGTAATTATTATTATGTGACCTGAACATTGCTATTAGTAGTATCATGTGTCCATCATGTGTCCATATTGTCACTATTCATTTTGAGGAGTGTTTTAAAAAGAAAAACGAAAAGTGGATGGATTTGTAACATTTGTACTGTCCGATACTTCCCGTCTGGTATGAGTATTGATTCTGAACTGCACCATCCTATCTCCTGTGTTGACCCATCTCCTCATTGTCCCCTCAGCACGTTCGGAGAGCTCCAGACCGTCCGTCTCCCCAAGAAGTCGGCCGGCTCTGGAAATCACAGAGGGTTCGGTTTCATCGACTTCCTCACCAAACAAGACGCCAAGGTGAGTAGTGGTGCTCTGTTTGCGGAGATATATATATATATAGTGTGTGTATACAAAAAATGTATATATATTATTGTTTGTTTGCATCTCCAATATTGTGATTGCATTTTGGGTAGATTATTCAGTTTGATGAATATGTGCAGCCATGTTTCCAATATGTGACGCACGTTTGCCATGGTCATGTGGCGTGTTCTCCCCCTCCAGAAAGCGTTTGCCGCCCTGTGCCACAGCACCCATCTGTACGGCAGGCGTCTGGTGCTGGAGTGGGCCGATGGGGACGCCGACGCCGTGGACACGCTGAGGAGAAAAACAGCCCAACATTATCACGGTGAGGCTGCCATTCAATACATTTTAAAACCACTAATATATCCCACAGGCATTCCTGACGAATGGGCTTATCTCCCTTGCTTCACAGTTGTGGATAAAAAGCGACGACGGGCAGAGTTGATGGAGGGAATCATTGAATCGATAGAAACCGGCGGAGCGGAAGACCAAAACTCATAGCTTTTGTTGTATTACACAATTGTCAAGTCTATGTAATAGAACTACCAAAATCCTTCAAGTGATTGCAAATGTTCTGTTTGACATTATGCCACTATTGTAGTAGCCTGGTGTTGTGTATAAATAAAATCCAATGGTTTATAATGACGTTCATGTGGTATTTATTTGTCTTTTATAGCGAACAGAACACGGGTGTCTTTTATTTTGAAGGCACGGATTATGTCGCTGTCACGTGACCAAACAAATCATGTGACTTTATTTTACAAACATGGCGGCCGGACAAAGACGTACAGTGACTAGTTGGAGTATTTTGCACCTTTTACTTGTGTTCTTGTCTTTCTATCGGCCCGTTCGAGCTGCGATAAATTCAGCTTTCATCGACAAGGACACGGGCCAGCTGTCCGTCTCTGAGGGCTGGCGGGAGGACTTCGTCGCCCGGGCGAACTTTACTGACGACATCGACAATTCGGGGTCAGCTGAGCACACACTTACACCGAGTGGCGTCGTTGTGATAATGCCGTGATCATGATAATGCCGTGGTCATGATGATGCAGTGGTCATGATGATGCCATGTTCATTATGTCATGTTCATAATAATGCCATGGTCGTGATCGTTTTTGTGATGGTTTTTTGTCAGTCAATTGCACGGACCATTTTGAACCCTTCAAAATCATGCATGACACACCCTTGTACTGTAATCGTACATTGTGGCTGAAACCATCGCCGTATCCCACTCCCATCACACCACCGGCGTTTAACTGTGTCCCTCAGCTGGGCGTTCTTGGAGGTGACGACCAGTGGACGTTTCAATGACAGCATCCAAGCGTATGCGGCTGGGGCCGTGGAGGCAACCCTCACCTCACAGGTCCCAGATAATACGTACAATCGGATTTGTAAATGAGGTACAATCAGATTTGTTTTACTGTGCTGCAATGTATTGTCCGTTGTTCGTTTTCCTTTCCAGCTCATGTACAAACACTGGGTGAACACTCTGATGGGCTACTGCGGGCCCAAGACCTTTGACTCTGGTTATTGCCAGAGACTTAAGACGTACATTACAACCAATCTGGAGTGGGTCATGGAACAGATAGAGCAGCGAGGAAACACGTCTTACTGGCACCAGGTAATTACAATGTAGTCTGTAATACAACACACAGTTCACTTGGACAGGATGACGCTGACCATGGGTCCTTTGGTATCGTTCAGGCAAACCTGGCGCTGCTGCAGCTGAAAGGGCTGGAGGACAGCTATAATGATGAGCTGTCGTTTCCCAATGGTCCCTTCTCCATAAATCCCTTCGGCTTCCTGTAAGTGAGATTTGATACACTGTTTGGTTCTCAAGCTATTTGAACTCTCACAATGCAACACATTTCTAGACCATACTGGACCTTGGTCAGGCTGATCAGTGATGGGGTTTGTCTCACGAAGGTCTTGTACCAAAGACTACCATGTGACAATCATACTCTGACGCACTGGCACTACCGTTTGGATGTGCGAGTCTCTCCAATAAAATTCTGGGAATTTGTTCTTCGTCCCCTCTGGCATTTCACTCCTGAACAAAACACCTGGACAATAATCCCCCTGTCATCATCATCACTATGCAACAAGTACACCTGTATGTTCATGTAAATATTGTACATTGTCGTTGTGTTTTTGTGTTTATTGTACAGGTATGTGATGTATATGTGTTAATGTGGGGTATGGATATGTGTAAATGGTGTGGGCTGGGATGAGGTGTATTGTGTTGTTTGGTGTCTATTGTGTACAGACGTGACAACAAATTTCCTGAAAAGGACAATAAAGTCTAATCTAATCTAATCTAAACAAACAGGCTGTTCCAATTGGGGGGAGATATGGAAGACTTGGAGTCGGCCCTGAACAAGTCCAGCCCCACAAGACCGCTCGGGTCGGGTTCCTGCTCGGCCCTGATCAAATTGCTGCCAGGCAACCAGGACCTGCTGGTGTCGCACGACACCTGGAACACGTACCAATCCATGCTACGCATCATGAAGAAATATAACTTTGCCTACAGTGTGTCTACTCAAGGTAGGTTGACTCTTTGAGAACCACCTATCTGTCTGCCAAGTTAATATTCAGTCTTTCAAATACGCTTGACTCTAAAAGCAAAGCCCAGATAACTTCCCCAAATTCAAAGCTGCTTTAGATTTATTTTTTTTACCTTTTATTGTTCTGTATAATTATTGATTTTTTACGTCACTATATCCCCTTATTATGCTTGTTCCCTCAGATAGTGGTCAGCTCCCGGGAGCAACCCAGGCCTTCTCATCATACCCTGGGTCCATCTTCTCTGGGGATGACTTCTATATTCTGAGTAGTGGACTGGTGCAGACACTTTGCTTCTTTATTTAGCGTCATGCTAGCATTTGGCATTTGCTGTTTCTTAAATTGATGTTTGTTTATTATTTTACTCCTGTATGTACAGTACATCTTCTGAAATTATTTTGGAGATATGCTATAAAATGTATTAAAATTCTGACTCTTGCTTCAGGTAACTTTAGAGACCACCATTGGCAACAGCAACCCGGATCTGTGGAAGTTTGTGAAGCCCACGGGAGCTGTGATGGAATGGCTGAGGAACATCGTGGCCAACAGGCTGGCGTCCAGTGGCCAGCAGTGGGCGGAGATCTTCAGCCAGTACAACAGCGGGACGTGAGTTTACACCGATGCTTTACACACCCGTATCCCACGGTCATCTTCCCTTTGTCCATCCCACATACAGCAGTTTGATGGGAGTTGACCCCAATTGTACTTTTTAATGCTGAACAAATTGATTGTGATTCATTGCTAAACTCGAGCTTAACCAAATAAAGGATTTGCTTTGTTCTGACAGGTATAATAATCAGTGGATGATTGTCGACTATAACCACTTCACTCCAGGGCAGACATTCATAAAGAATCAACTCTTAACTGTGCTGGAGCAGATTCCGTAAGTCCGCCCTGTGAATGATCTATTAAACCCGGCTGATTGTCTTTGTCCTCAAGATGTAAACAATCACTGATTGTTGCAGGGGGATGGTCGTCTACACTGATAAAACTCAGGAACTGCTGGAAAAAGGCTATTGGGCGAGTTACAATATCCCGTAAGTAAGAAGAGTTCTAATATAAAGTTGAGCTGTTAAGTTATATTTTCCCACTTTTTTGTGAGTGAATTGCACTGAAAATGAGATGCACTCTATTTGTTTCATCATGTCGCATTAAAAGAGAATCTGGCCACTTTGCATGTTCCCTAATGAAGTGTTTTCATCCAGCCTCTTCCTTGCCCCTGTATGTAGGTACTATCCAGAAGTATTTAATGCCAGTGGCTGCAATGAGCTCGTGGAGAAGTTTGGCCCGTGGTTCTCTCTGGACCAGAGTCCCCGGGCTCAGATCTTCAGACGGAATCAGACGGCAGTAGTAGACTTGGATTCCATGGTTCGCCTCATGAGGTACAATCCACTTGTTCGGTCTCCTCTGAGCGTTTGTAAGAGTTTTTTAAGTTTATTCACTCGGCACGGCACACCGTTTTCTCTCGCAGGTATAATAACTATAAAGAAGATCCCTTGTCGTGGTGCGACGCCTGTAATCCCCATGGCAATGGTGAAAACGCGATCGCTGCTCGCTCGGACCTGAACCCCGCCAATGGGACATACCCGTTTGGCGCCCTGACGCAGAGGCCGCACGGAGGAACGGATATGAAGGTAAAATAAAAAGTACTTATCGAGAACAAAGCGCTTTACCTCATCCACTCCCAGTGTGTAGCACCCACCTGAGTGATTGGGTGAGTTTACGCTCACTTTTTGTGCTGAGGAATGAAATAATCCAATTGGAGAGCAGGGGACAATGAGGTGGCCATGTTGGTGGGGGGGGGGCCGATTGGCGGCTAGCGCTCCTTTGTCATATGACGGGGGCCACAGGATCTTCAGTGACCACAGGGAGTCAGCTCCCGGGTTTAACGTCCGAAAAATGGATGGCTACATGCTTAGACATTCTCTTTATGTATAGACATTCTCTTTATATTTATCTATTTAAATGTTCGTTGCGGTTGAGCTCAAATGATGTAATACTTGCTGTACATGGCTGTGTGTCTGACTCATGTGTGACGCTCGTAGCTGACTTCGTGCGCGATGGTCCGTGGGTTCGGCATGCTGGCAGTGAACGGGCCAACCTGGGACCAAGTGCCCCCCTTCCAGTGGAGTACGTCTCCCTACAAAGACCTGCTGCACATGGGGCATCCTGACACTTGGACATTCAAACCCGTACAGGTCACCTGGTCTTAACCCGGTCCTGACCCTGCCTGCTTCTGACGTGTTGGTTGTTACCTTGCATAGTTGACACCGCCGTCGGTGGATGAATGTGTACGAATGGGTGAATGTGAGGCAACTGTAAAGCCCTTTGGATAAAAGCGCTTTATAAATGCAGTCAATTTTTGTCTTATTATTTTGAAAAAAGATTTTTATTAAGATGATGACTTAATAAAAATGTGGTTGCATTGTTTGCACTATCCGATCACAAATGTTAGGTTCGTAGTCCTCAAGGTCTGGAATTCAGTGTAATGAAAAGCCTAATGCTAGAGTTTATATTGCGATGTACATCAGTTGCATTTGGATGGATTGATGTGTCAGATTCCCCTCAAATCCAAATCATTACCTCATACCTCAAAAAGCTAATGATACAAATGCAATACATGTCCCCTCCCCTTCAAAAGAATACATCCCCCTAATACATATGCTGCCTTTTTATTCTTACTTTTACAGAAATCCATGTCACTACTTTTAATGAGAACTTGCCTGTTGCTGCGTGAAAGATAATTTTCAGTTAATTTTAATGTCAATGGTGATTGAGAAAATGTTGACATTAAAATGGTTTGAGGGTATCTGAAGTACTTCTTGCTGTGTTTATTTATGTCAACATAAAGGGAAATAAAATCTGAAATACGTCTTGCCAATTGAACTCCTGTTTCCTATTTTTTTGTGTCCGATAAATTGTATGGGTGTAATGAAGGATGGCCTACAACAACTTTGCCTAAAATATGTGCAATCACGAATTCAGGTGACAGAGAAACAATATTTTATTGACCTTTTTTTCTTGTGGAGGAAGCGATGCGCGCTGTCAGCCAATGAGAGGAGGGTCCGTCTCTAGACGCACGATATTGTCCAATCAGGTTCAAGAATGCTCCTCCCCCCCAGCAGACAACCAGGAAGTGGTTTTCGTATTCAAACAAGCGTCCTCCTGAAGTTGGACTTTGATGGTGTTTCACTGCACTGTGAATGAACATTTACACCTCAATGTTCGACCTTATATTTCGTAGTATAAAGTACGACTGCAAGCAACTTGCATTCCGCGTTGATGTGGGCATTGCGGATACGGTGCAAGATACCAAGATATTAGTGGTAAATATCGAAAAGATGAACGTTTCTTGACTGCCCGCATCGCTATTGACTTATTGCAATAGTTCCTTCCTCGTTTTTGTTTACTTTTTGCATGAAACGGCCATAAATATATCATTTTAACAGGCTATACAACACAGCGATAACGGTGTTGATCTTGTGGTTTGTGGTTTTGGTGGCGACATATGGCAGCAGCTCTCCAGTGGAACTCGGCTCTGTCCCCTCTGTCGTCCACCCTCTGCCTTGAACCAGTGATGGTCGTATGCCAGCCGGTGGTGAACCTGAGAGACTGTGTGTCTCTTCATCCGCCTGGAGTCACCTTCTTCCTCTGCGTTCTGAGTCTGTCCGTGTCCCTCCTCTGCCTCCGTTTCTATGGACAGACTCACACATTGCCAAACCCTGACACGACAACGGTAAGTTAGTTAACGACTGATCATAAATGAATAGATAAAGGCTGACATTCTGAGTTGAATGTGGTAAATAAAAACATTTATATACACATGACTTATAATAGGCCAGAACACCTGCCCCTAAAAGACTACTATTTTACTGTTATTATGTTGCATGTAAATGGAAAAAGATGCAATTTCAGTTTGGCAAATCACTGAGGTGCGATATGCAATCATTCTTAATTTAACTCTTTCAGGACTGGAACCGCTTGCTGTCATCCCTATCACAGTTCCAGTTGTGCACCGAAGCCAATGGCAGCCTGATTGAGCAGGTCTCCCGAGTCCCCCCTCCTCACCCACAAGAGCAGATGGATAGCAGTACATCAAATATCATCCAGCTGCACCTGAAAGTGCCGTTGGTGGTGGCGGCGGCAGTGGCGGCGTACAGCTCACCCAGTCCTCCTCTGAATGAGCTGAGCCTACAAACTGTGGTGCAGCCCCGTCAGCTAGGTCTCTCAGGTAAGTGTTCGTTAGCATGTGTGATGCTAAATTCCCATGCATATTTCAAAAACGTTGTGTGTATTGGGGTGTGTATTGTGCCCACAGTGTATATTGCTTCTTTACATCCACAGGCAACTCCTCTGTGAATGTGACTCTTCATGTGTTCTCTGAGGGGGAAGACAATGACAAGTATACATGTCTTACCATCAGTGGCCCCACGCACCTCCTGCCCTCGGACCTGTGAGTTCATCCCATTTAATACCCCGGACATTCACCACATGCATCAATATGTGAGTTGGGATTTTGGTGGGCTTTTGTTTTACAGACTGCCCCCTAAATGTCCACTGAGTGAGGACGTCCTGCCCCCCGTCCATGTTGCCACTCTGGTGTCCAAGGCGGAGGCCGCCTCTGTCTCCCACCACTGCTTCAGTTTGCAGTCCAAGCATGACCCCACACTCACTGTCATGCTAACACAGGTAGCACCGCTGTCCTCTGGTGCATACACTCAGTTCCTTCAACTTATTATCCTAGGCTTTTTTTCATGTCATTGTTTTTATACCTTTTTTATACGCTCTGTATTAAATGTGCTGTATAGGCTTAAATAAAGTCTGACTGGACTACTCTGACAGCTGTGAAGATATCCTCACTGCCTTGTTGGATTACGTTGTTTTGCAGGCGGATCAGGCGATAGCAGGGCGGCACCTGTTGGAAGTGGGGATGTGTCTGTTAGGCATGTGTCTGATGACTTGTTTATACGCCAGCCTCGTCCACTTGCCTCGCCGTCACCAGGGAAACGGACTGGATCCCCACAGCTTTACAGTTACGTTCAATGCTACGGTTGCTTTCTTATGTAATTCCACTTAGAAACTGTTTCAACATGGCTGTTCAAGCACTTTATTGGAGTGAATAGAATAGAGAAGTGTTTATATCGACACTTTTTGTTATTTTACTGAAATGCTAACATCATAATATATCTGTTATTTAGTCCACCAAAGATGTTCACCTCAATGTCTAGACAGGGTTTGTGTGAAACATATACAGACTAACATTTTTTCTTTTTTGTTGTTACAGGAACCGCTCCTCGATTCATCTGATTAACTCCTAATATTTCTTGCCAACTTCTTGAATATGTACAATCTTTGAACATGGAAGTAACATGTGGTGTGGTTATCTGCCAACTCATGGATGTTCAAGGAGTTCAATTCCAAAGGGTGTTTTTTTTTTCAACCATTTTACAATAACCCTGATTTAAGTTGTTTAATTTAAGCACAGTGGATGGTTTACTGTTAATATAGGCTTTTATCTTCTATTAGTTTTTCTACTCTGGGAGTAGGTTTATAATAATATTAAAGGGTTTTAATGTTTAAATATATGTATGTTCCTGGGTTTAGGTTTTCTTTTGGTCTTGTTTGCCTTTCCTTCATGAGGTAATTTACTATCCAACTGGTGGATAACATCAATCAATCCATTTTTATTTAAAGTGCAGAATCACCATGCAGCATGGTCTCAGTACACATCTTCCAAACGCCATTTAAGGCTAAACTGCAAGTCATGGTTCTTGGTAACTGAATTGCCTGTGATAATGAATGTGTGTGTTAATTAAAAGAAAAATACATAAAAAAATTAGTTGAGTTACATAACAGAATCCCGGGCCCCAAAATAAAAAAAGTG
Source organism: Malacocephalus occidentalis (assembly GCA_900312585.1). Classification (NCBI taxonomy): domain Eukaryota; kingdom Metazoa; phylum Chordata; class Actinopteri; order Gadiformes; family Macrouridae; genus Malacocephalus; species Malacocephalus occidentalis. The sequence goes on along the minus strand of OMOU01066546.1, from coordinate 6,877 downwards.
TAAATGCAGGATGAACATTACTTCATGTTTGTATGCCTTTAAATGTTAAGTTAAATTACAATATACTTTTGGTGGAAGCCTAGGAAGCCTTAATTGTTTACTATAACCTTTCTCACAATGCATTACAATTACTTTTACAAAGTGACTTACAAACAGTACAGAGTAAGGAGACTGTGGTAGACTGATATCGCTGATATCGCTGCGTTACATAACAATAGAGCTGGTTTCAAGCATTCATAGTTGTGAGGCTAATTGAACGAGTTTCATAATTGCTAGGTAGCCTGCATAACAGCTGGGATGAGAGCAGAAGAGACATTCTGAGTGCAGTACCAACAGAACATACAATATTCTAAACAATGCTCAATACTATTAATAATGGCAAGATGTACAAATACACAAGTTAGTGCTAGGGTTCACAGAGGAATGGCGGGGTTTATGCAGAGGATAAGAGGATGTTGAAGTCACACAGAATGACAAGTGGCGTGCCATCTTCAGGAAAACAGCTGAGGAGAGTGTCAATTTCGACAAAGACGTTTTGGTAGATCACGGGAATGTTGAGCTTAATTGGAAGGGTAACAGACACAGCATGGTACAGATCGGGTGTTCCAGGGAAAGGACCGGATATGACCACTTGCCCCAAGGGTTGGGGGTACACGAGAAAGCGGAGGTAGTGGAGTGGCAGTGTTTTCCGTGATGACCCAGGTCTCTGTGAGAACCAAGAAGTGGAGAGACTGGAGGGCGGCTTAGGCCAGAATGGTCTCAGTGTTCTTACAATTTCATTATAAGTGGTAGACATCCCATCCCACCTCCACCCATCATTTGTAGTGGCTCAGGAATTGCCCCCTTGTTGGTTTGTAAGTATTTCACACCTGGTGCCACAATATTTCACTGTGTAATGTAAGGTGTCTTTAAAGTATGGAACATTTATTTATTTGTATTATACATGTGCAGCACATTATTTCTATATGTATAGATACTGTATATTAACCATGTTAATGGATGGCTGCAGAGTGGACGTCAGCAGCTCTATATTCTTCTGACCTACTTTGACAAACATTTGTTGAGGATTAAAAGCAAAATACTAATCCTCATGCATCTGACATGACGCCTCTAAATGGGTATTAGCAAGACGTCCGTGTGGCGCAGGTATCAAGTAACCACGTGACTCTCAGGAGCAGAGAGGCGGGTGGGGAAACTTCCTGTGGAGGAGCCGCCGTGCGCATGCGCATGGCGGTTTGCTGGGAGGAAAGTAGCAGGCGGCGGCGGGCTGTGTTCGACGCGGCTTGCGGTGAACAACACATGTTTTTCGGATATACACGGACGCCATTACACTCCAATATCCCCGAAACGCACTCGCACTGAGGTTGGCTTTCTATACACCGTTTGGAAAGTGAGCGAAAGCACGCTGAAATCGAGCGAAGTCTTGTAGCAAGCAAGCAAGCAAGCTAGCTAGCGGCGCGTCGGCCCTGTGTGTGTGTGTGTGTGTGTGTGTGTGTGTGTGTGTGTGTGTGTGTGTGTGTGTGTGTGTGTGTGTGTGTGTGTGTGTGTGTGTGTGTGTGCGCGCGCGCGCACAA
>OMOU01066491.1:5539-16645 GCA_900312585.1 Malacocephalus occidentalis | reverse complement strand
TGTTAAAATAAACACCTTTGGAGGGAAAATTATAGCAGTGTGCACGGATTCTGTTGATAGTGTTATTTCCGACTTTTATAATTTTGTGTTTTGATTTCAGTAGCCTATAATGAAAAACCATAGACCTACACCGTATTTATTTATTTTACAGGGAAAATGCACATTACAGATTTTTTAAATCTCACCACCTTTCGAGTGTGGTGAAACCTGCAATATGGATGAAAAAAAACGTGTGTCTGAGACTGTCTCAGAGTCTTAAACTGAGGGAACGGCGCAAGTTGAGTGGTCCGTCCACTGAAGGCTACTAGACACAGTGTGTTAGCGTAACATGATCCTGAGTGATAATCAGCGACTCAAACTGCCAGGATCAGGCGCAGCAAGTTAAGAATTCAAAGTCATTTAAAACCAGCGTTCATCTCCAATATTGATATTCAACGAGGAAACTTTATTATTAAATATTGTAGCGACCCAGTAAAGGCTGGATAGCGCGTCAGAGGAGAACTCCAGCCTCTCGGCCAATCAGCCTGCATGTTGGTTCATTGATTGTGCGGGCTGGTGATTGGGTGAGAGGTTGAGGGGTCTGTTGTTCCGGATTTGTCATGTTTTGTTGTTGAGCGGTTCCCAGAGAGAGAGAGACGTGTAGTAGCAGACGGAGCCTAATTCTGTGCGTGAATATAAAAATAAAGCTCCTGTTTGAATAACTGCGAACCTGACTCTGGCTAGTTGTTACAATATCAAGATTTGTAAACGGAGTTTGACGCGTTTGTCAAAGCGACAGCGACACAAAGTTCACTGAGTGGGTCGGACTACGCAGTACGTAGTCGGGGCTACGCCCAGGCACGAAAAGATTCATTGAACGAATCTTTTAAATGAACTGATTCTAGTGAGAGAGGGTCTAAAATGATTTGGCTATAACTGCCTGTATTTATTTTTGTCGTACGTCATATGGATGCTCTGCCATTATACCACACCTGCTAGACCAGTTATACCACACCTCCAACACCTGTAGGAGAACCAGCTGCCATGAGGTCAGAATTTAGAAATCTAAAATGTATTTACTCATACTGTAGTAATCAACGATGCCTTCATGTATTGTTAACAATAAATCTGTGTAAAGCAACAAAACAAAACAATATATCTGTACAAATGAGTGAAGCAAGTATTTGGGTCCAATATAATTGAATGTTTAATTCAAATCACCCTGATTTCATCAATTTATTCATATGATGTGTGTCGGTAGCTCCTCCCACACAACACCCAGTTGGCCTCACTAGGCTCCTCCCACACACGAGATACTATTACAGGTAGATGTTCTAGATGTTAGCTCTGGACCAGGTGAGGCTGCTTAAACCAGATACAAACCACACACACACTCTGCAATATAGAAATCACATTTGTACCATCCATATAAAAAGAAAAAACCCAGATAATTAGAATACATGAATCTATAAATAATTTATAGATAAAATATCCATTTCCAAAGAGATTAGAGGCAGAATGCAAATCGGGTCCGATTATCCCACCAGGTGGTTAGCCATTCCAAGCCGTGTCAATATTGTCATGCAACTGAAATTTCCATTGTGATGAAGGGACGTGGACAAGTGGGAGTGTCAACCCAGATGTATAATGGATAGATCAGACTACCAGCCTACCCAGTGGACTGTAGCAACTGGTGGACTGATCTAGTCAGCACAAATCTAGGTGGACACTCTCACTTACTGATGGCAGATTGGCAATTTTAGAGACACATGACAACGAAAACGGCTTGTAATGGCTGACCACACTCACACCTGGTGGTTAAAGCTTAAATCTCATGACTTGAGCAAGCTATGGCGAGAGCTGGAGGGTGTGAGCAGAGAGTAGTGTAGTAGAGTATATTCTGTTTCTTGCTCTCTTCTGCAGCTTCAAGAAGAAGTATTCTATTAAAAAAGGGACAAAATGATATTTAATAACCTTGAAATGGACTTAACAGTTAAGAAGGACATTTGTATTTTATTTGTAATCATATTACTTACCGGAAGGCTGGAATTTAGTCATCTACAAACATATCTGGAGGGAAGACAAGATATATTTATAATCTGCTGTATGTACTGTAGTGAGTGTGATCAGACGATGCTATAAAAGAAGGAAACAAACCCCAGTCATAGACTTTGGTTATCTGCAGATGATTGACAGTGCAGGTGTACTTGACCCCAGGTGTGGGTGTGAACGGGGCGGTCTTGGTCACGTGGTATTGCCACTTCAACTCGAACAACAGTTCGCTGAGGTTACCCTTCATCTGAACCCCGTCCTCCGCCAGGTTGATGGAGAGCTCGGGGGGCTGGAAGCCGGACAGGTGGCACACCAGAACATTGGGTTGTTTGTAATGAGGCGGGTACTGGGTGTACATCTGCACCTTGGGAGGACCTGGGGGGCATTAGATCAGCTTTCTAAATAGTTCTGGGTTAGGGTGAGAGAGAGAGAGAGAGAGAGAATATACCAGTGGTCCGTATGGACCGGAAACTTTGACTTATTTTTGCCGGCGCGAAACTAAAATAAACGTATATAATTGATTACTTATACATTATTTCAACACGCTCTTCTGGTGAAACCAGGAATAGAATAACACGAGCGCTGAACTGCTCTATAAAACGGCCATATAATCAAACATTTATTAACCTCGCTTGCTAGGTCTGTACAGAAATATATGCAACTGTAAATGTCATATGGACAATATATATAAAACCTAATGTATGTATATGTACTTTTTTGTACTGTATTTGTACTTTTATAATCATAATCAACCAACCCGTCCACCAAGGCGGAAACAATCCAACATTCAAATTATCTTCTTGACTTACTGTTCTTGCCCGTGGAGAGACACATAACGCCACACAACACATAGATCCACACCACAAAGGCGGACATTTTCGAAGAAAGAAGAACGAAATCCAATAAACCCAAAAAACAACAATGCGGAAACCCGACGAGTCGAAGTTGTTTGAGGCTATTCGGTGACGTCGCTGACTAATGAAACGAAAGTAAAGTGAGCTTATCACGTGATGTTGCGTTCATCTGCCTCAACTGGAAAGCATATTGGGTTAACGTCTGTTGTGTTAAATGTGCTTTACAAATAAATTACTTGACGTAAGTCGCTTTGGATAAAAACGTCTGCCAAATGCCCTGAAGGTAAATGCTTGTGTAATATTTTCTGTGTTCCGGCCTCCACCAGGTGAGGGCGTCAGTTCATCAGCAAGCTGGACTCTGATCCGCCTTAAGGACGAGAAGAAGAGGACTAGCCATTAGCCAGTCGTCATTTCTCAGTCGTCGTAGGTAAACATAAAAAAACCCAGGCCTCAGAAAGGTTTGATACTAGAGATGATCTCCGAGGAGAAATACCCGAGGTCCTCGATTGAGGATGACTTCAACTACGGCACGTCGGTGGCTAGCGCCAGCCTCCAGATCCGGATGGGTGAGAGCATACATAGCATGTTATGATGATTATGTTTGTGATGGATTTTATTATGATGATGATGACCTCCTCTCCTGGCCAGGATTCCTCCGCAAGGTGTACTCCATCCTGTCCCTGCAGATCCTCCTCACCACCGCCACTGCCGCCCTCTTCATGCTGTACGACCCCCTCAAGCAGCTGGTCCACTCCAGGTAACCTGGGTTGGGGGGGGGGTGCCAGCCAGCCAGCCAGCCAGCCAGCCAGCCAGCCAGCCAGCTTCCAGTGGCTTGCTGGTTGACTGATGGATTGATTATTGGCTTCCAGACAGGTCTGAACCCGGAAGTAAAATGTGTGACGCAGTGACTTTTGTTTGGTCACATGGGTGTGGGAGGGGGCAGTGTCTCAACAGGAGGTATCTGGTAACTAGAAAGTTGCTGGTTCGTTCCCTGGCTCCTCACGCTAGCTCCTGAGTAGGAAACCTAAACCTACCTGCCCCCCTAGCTCAGTGTGGAGGTGTCCCTGATCAAGACACCTAACCCGGGTGGCTGTTGCCTTGCATGGTTGACACCGCGTCGGTGGGTGAATGGTGAATGGGAGGGGATATTGTAAACTGCTTTGGATAAAAGTTCTGCATAAATGTAATACATTCACCATTCTATAGGATTAGTAGGACGTCATTCTGTTTCCATGATGCCTGTTACACATCAAGCACACTTGAGTTGACCAAGAAACCTGTGAGGCCACTGATGGTCGGTTTTAGGTTCTCATGACATAATAATAATAATAATAATAATAATAATAATGCAAAGATGCCTGTGTGGGTGTGGGTTCAAATCCTCTGACGGTTCCTCCTCTACCTTCCAGTCCTGCCGTGGTTCTGGTGTCGGCGCTAGGCTCCCTGGTGCTGCTGCTGGCACTGGCCGTGTACCGACACAAACACCCCATCAACCTCTACCTGCTGCTGGCCTTTGTAAGTGTCCCGGGCCGCACCAGGGTTTATCATAATCATCATGTGTCATAATCACATGGCCCTTAATCATATGGCCTGTAAAGCCCTTTGAGACACTGTGATTAAGGGCTACACAAATACAATCAAATACTATCTATAGGTTACCACAGGTTTCATTATTAGATAGTATTCTGAGTAGGATGTGAGTTGCACAGCGTATATGACTAATTTCCCTCCAACATCTAAACCTAGTCTCTGTTCAGATTTGTAAGAGGTGCTTTTGTTTGAACGAAACAGCCATTTTCAGATAGTTGCACAGAAACGTAACACACAGTAAATCATGGAGTTTGCTCCCTTTTAGATCCATATATGATTACAAGCTAATGATATCTTATGATTACCTTATCATGATATATTCTTCTTACGTTTAACAAAACCAACAAGACAAGGCTTCACAGTAGAGCAATACTCCAGTCTGGTGAAAGTCCAAATGTCTCATCTCACCAAGTAACACGCAGGAAATTATCCACAAAACACAATCTGATCTGAATCTGAGATGACTGAAGAGGCTCTTGTTGAGACTCATACAATAAAATCAAATCACTAGTAGTAGCATTAGGAGAGGAAATATAGAAAGTATGGAACAAGAGCAGTAGTGAAGGACTGTTGCTTCTGGGATGTTGGAAATGTGAATTCAGTCTTTTTCAGCTTGAATGTTTTACAAGTTATTTTTCCACCTTGTAGACTTTACTGGAGGCCGTTTCAGTGGCAACAGCCGGTATGTTTCTGAATGTCTCTTCAGCTATACTCCATCACCTTATATTGTTTGAGTTTCATTGTTGTTGCCAACCAAGTCTTGTTTCTGGTCTCATGCAGTGAGCTTCTATGAGTATAAAGTGGTGCTCCAAGCGTTCTTCCTGACCTGCACCGTTTTCCTGTGTTTAACCACCTACACCTTCCAGTCCAAGAGAGACTTCAGCAAGCTGGGAGCGGGGTGAGTGACAGGGGTCTCAACCTGCCTGTACACTGTACTGCGGAACCACGTGTATATAATTAATGATTTATTGGTGTGCAATTCATTATCTCTTGCTATGTAATTAATGATCTGTTTATGAGTGACGTGAACAATCAGTGATGAAATGCTGCCCCGTGCAGGTTGTTTGCGGCTCTGTTGATCCTGATTGTGGGTGGAGTTATGAGGGTGAGTTGGTATGAGGGTATGAGGGGGGGGTGTTATGTACATAAAACATTAATATTTACTTTTCGAAGCATTCTCATGTTTGATGCTACAAACAGTGATTGAAAATGGGATGTGAAAATGAATGGACACAAATGCAGTCCAGGCTTGAGAGGTCATGTGATAGCGAGTTTGACCCTCTCTGTGTTCCTCCAGCTGTTCTTCAACAACGAGGCGACGGAGCTGCTCTTGGCCTGTGGTGGGGCGCTGGTCTTCTGTGGCTTCATCATCTATGACACCCACCTGCTGATGCACCAGCTGTCCCCCGAGGAGCATGTCCTGGCCTCCATCAACCTGTACCTTGACATCATCAACCTCTTCATCAACGTCCTACGCATCCTCGACTCCATGAAGAAGAACTGAGGAGGAGGTGGAGGCTCTGCAGGGTTCCTGCACACCAAGCCACCATCTTGGGACTTTATGGCTCAAGTTCCACGACTCCTGGCAGTCTACTAGCATAACAACTAGTGGCTGTTTGTTCCATTGTCTTTTTATTATCATTATTTTTCCATTTTGACTTCCAAGATGGCAGCTTGGTGTTATGAGAGGCTGCTACAGAGCGTGCATCGCTTGGTACAACGGGTGATGGCTTATCATTCTTTAGCACCCAGACTACAGTTTATTGGTGTTCTGTTGCTAACTGTTTCTTTGTATCTAATATCAGCTTCGGTCAAATCGGGAAAATTGCTGCATGGGGAGAAGATCGTGAAGTGAATGAGTCATTTATTTAAATATATATATCTCTCTGCACATTTGAGAATCACCGATGTGTGTATAATTCTATAACATCAACAACGTGTTAATGGTCTGATGTAAATATATTCGTTACATTCCTGAATGTAAAGTATATACGTGATTTCCAATCAGCATTATCAAAATGTGTTTGGCCTTCCAATGATGTCTAATGTCATTATATATATTTAGATTGCTTGTAATTTTGAGAATGTAGACTGTCAGATAAAATGCACGGAAAGAATAATAAAGATTTTAAAATCTAGGAATACATATGGAATACATACAATTATTTGTAGTTCTGTCCACTAATGACTTGTGTGCGCTCTAACATAACAATATTAACACGTTTAATATCACATTTCTATTGTATTCCATTGTATAAAAGAGTTTATACAATGGAATTGAAATGATGGTCAACTTTAGCGACTCTAGTTCTAGAGGACACAGCAGGCTGCAGGCTTTCTGGTCGTCACAGGACTTCAGGCCCCCACGAGGTCCTCCGCCTGGGGAACCAGATCAGCTGTCACTTCACTGGGAGATTGTATAGCTATGTATATGACTGTAACTGTAGCTACGACTCCACATCTATGTATATACTATGACTGTAACTGTAGCTATGACTCCAGCCACTAGAGGCCGCTATTGGGAGAACTGAAATAGTGCAGATTTAAAGACAGTTAAAGTGAAGTGCTGACCGGTGCTGGGTGTGGAGGCAAGGGCTGGGCTGGCATGCCGTACAACGGGTTGCTGATGCTGGGGGGCTCGGTGGGGGGAGGGACGGATTCTTCCTCCTCTTCCTCCCCTTCATCCTGTCATGGACAAGGGGTCATTTAAACCAGACGTCCCCGCAATTTAACACCACGCATATAATCACAATAGGAAGCAGCAGGAATGGAACCTGACCTTGAAGTAGGCAAATTTGAAAGGCTTAGCTTTGTGTGCGTGGAAACGGTAGCCGACCAGAAGGGACACGCCCACCAGGACCAGCAGGAGGACAAGCCCCACCCCCATCCCGGCCTTGTGCTCCACGTGGAGCTGTGAGGACCGGACGACACCAGCGTGATGGAACCACCTTTTAGTCAACACTCTGACCCTAACTGTTAGCATGCATCCAATCAATGGGATTAATGTATCCTCACGTCCTAGCGTCCGTGTGTGAGTGTGTGAGTGTGTGTGGGCCTCACCAGTGTGTGGGGTGGTGGGGGGGCCTCCAAAGGCCCCTGCAGGACATGGATGATCCCGTTAGATGCCACGATGTCGGGCTGCATGATGAAGCGGTCGTTGACGTAGCAAGAGGACTGACAGGCAGAGAAGCCGTTAAAGACATGCTTCGTAACATGATGACATGTGATGTGTAAGATGCTGCAGGCTGTTCCATAACACGATGACATGCAATACATGCAGTGACAGCGCCTACTGCATTACAATGCGGTCACACTGTAACAAGGACGCTAGTGTAACGAGCGTCTCACCAGCAACTCAGGGTTGAGGAAGTCCACCACGCCCTGGATGCTGAGGCTGCCCTGGCGCGTCTTCATCTTGTGGCCGTCCTTCATGTCGCCAAGCGCCACCGCCTGCCCCTCAGACAGGTGGTGCTCCAAGTCCCTCGCAGACAGCGTCTACTGAGACACACCACATCATGGTCATCATGGTGTCTGCACCTGGGCGATGGCAGGCTGAGCCCCACAACACCAAACTGATCCTCCGCGGGGAATAATGCATGAGTTACAGCAGGAACAGAACAATGCAAATCAAACACCCCCCCTCCCCCGCCAGCGAGAGTCTTGGGGGGGGGGCAGGTCGAGCGGCACACATTTACATTTCGGGCATTTGGCAGACGCTTTTATCCAAAGCGACTTACAACATCACACCTGTGGTGCATTGGCAAATCAGTGCGCCACAGGTTAAGTCAGACACCAGCACACACACTCAGGGAGCGCTTGCGTGCTAGGCAAGAGCCATCTACTCTGTCAACTTTTACACTAAACTAGACTTTTCAACACCACTACTGCCTATGTCCTTGGAGGAGCCCCAAACTAAACCGCATATGTGGAATTGTGGCTACAGATATACAATTTATGTGTTTCATGCGTGCATGTGTGAGATCTGCTTCCAGGAACTTGCATGGTTAGCAAACAGGCCGGAGTTGTCCGGCGCAAACAGCGTTGCGTTGGTGTCCAGGTTGGTCAGCCGCTGCACAAACTCCTTCCCAGACTGGGAGTTCTGAGAGTAGTTCAGAATTTGCTGAGGAAGAGGAAACAGGAAGTGGTTTAGGAGAGCAGCAGAGAGCACAGCTGGAGCTCAGAGGTGTGCAGCCAGATGTTGACGTACAGCCAGGAAGTTGGAGAGCAGTGGTCTGGACTCCAGGACCTGCAGGAGGTTCCCTGCGCAGGTGTAGCCATCCCCGATGTAGCCCGACTTACATGCACACACCACCTCTGGAGCACACAGTGAGACACAATAACAGCTCTGGTTAGATGATTAATCTCAGGTTCTTGTTCACCTGGCGGCCATCTTTGTTCCCCCACATTCAGTCCCAAGGTAGCAGTTAAAAGCAAGATGGCCGCCAGGTGAACAAGACTCATGATGTAATATATTGATAGGTCATTTTTTCTAAAACGATACATTCTTCAATTTGATATGCAATACACAGCCAGTAAAATAATATATATACATTTATAATTCCCATCTAATTCATTTCAAAAGATGTATTCTGTTCTGGAAAGTACAGTGGGGTACAAGTGGGGTACAAGTGGGGTACAAGTGGGGTACAAAATGTGTGTCAGAATGTTTAAAAAAGATAGATAGCTATCACTTTTCACTGACCTTTGACCCGGTAACAGAAGGTGTCCCAGGTCTCACTACGGTTCTTGCGAAAACCATAGTCCACGATGCCCACATGACCAAAGCCACAGTTGGGGTTGGAGTAGGTGGTGGGGTAGGCAAGCCTGGCCCCGTCCAGCCACCCCGCAGAGCACAAGTTGTAGCCCGCCTGGGAGGAGCCAAGGCAGGTTCGAGAAGGAGTCAACACAAGTTATGGGACGGGTCAAAACAGGATATAGGAGGAGCCAACAGAGCTTATAGGAGGAGTTAACACAGTTTATAGGAGGAGCCAACACAGGTTATATAGGTGGTGTTGTGAAGCCCACCCACCCGCTGGGCATCGCTCAGCTGGCTGTAGGTGGCGATGGCTCCGCCCCGCTGGGTGCAGGCGACCTTAGCGCTGGTGTAGGTCAGCTTGTAGACGCCCTGGTCTGACCGCACATGGAACACACCCATCGTGGCCTCTGGATGTGCGCACACACACACATACACACACACGCATGCATGCACACACATGCACAATGGATGGTGGAGCAGGTGATGGAGCAGGAGTCTAGCGGCGGGGGCGTGTCGTGTCATGAGGATGATGTCAGCGTACCCTCAAAGTGGAGATCCAAGCACTTCCCGTCTGTGTGACAGCCGCCGTTGTCTTGGAGACAGCGGTTGATTGGTAGCTCCTTGGCGGCACACGTCACTCCATCCCCGATGTAGTTGGCCTTACACACACACTTCCTCTTCCCCTGGCGGACACAGCGCTCACACTTTAGTCACCTGACCTCACAGCACCTTCCTGTTCTCTCACACCTCACCAAGAGCGTTAATACCGGAGACTCCAGTGAGAGACATATTGCTGCATGTTCCCTTGATGTCAATGTTAAACAGCTTCCATATCATGTTATTTTCATATTTTCTGATTTGATTTTCATATTTTCAATTTTATGTTCTCTTTAATGCCTTGTTCTTATCTGCCTTTTGTTTAAGCCGCACCGTTTATATGGCTATTGATTTATATTTCTCATTCCTGTTCCTCTTTTTGCTCTAAATACTGTAAATATTGTCTATATTCTGATCCTCCAATTTGTATTGTATTTTATTTTATTGTACTTTTGCACATTCCATTGGACATCGCCACTTTTTAATTTCACTGCTCATCCTGAATGTGTACGTGACGATTAAATGTGTTGAATCTTGAATGTCCTCACCGGGCCGCTCACGGTGCAGGTGGCATGCTCGTGGCAGCCCCCGTTGTCCTGCTGGGCGCAGGCGTCGACCGGCTGGCAGTAGAACCCGTCCCCGCTGTGACCCGCCGGGCACACGCAGGTCCTCGACGCCCCCGCCTGGACACAGCGAGCGCCACTGGCACAGCCCCCGCTCCCCACCGCACACAGGTCCATCACTAGGGGGAGGACATTCACACAGAAAAGTAACTAGATGGTAAGCACTGTACAATAAGCAACGTACTAAATGTGTAACAATGTTATGCTATGATGTGATGGCATGTGGTTAGGGTTCAAGCAGTAAGGCTCAGAATTGGTGCAAACACTTCCACATGTACTTTTGCACATCCCTAACATTGCTACATATTAAGTACATAATGTTCCAGGTTGTTACACCGCGTTACACATGTCATCACACCTCCAGCCGATCTTATGTTCTATGGTTGGAGGCTGAAGAAGCCTCCAGCAGGACGTCTTACGTGTGCACGAGGAGCCGTCTCCCTGGTAGAAGGGCAAGCAGGCACAGGTATTGTTCTCCTGGCAGACCCCCTGGGGAGAGCAGGGTGGGGAACACACTGGGACCGCCGCTGCAAGGAGACAGGAAGCAAGCAGAGCAGTTAGGATGCTAGAATATGTGCTAGTGTGTGTTTGTGTGTGTGTGTGTGTGTCAGACCTAGCTCAACCTCGCAGTGTTTCCCGCTCCAGCCCTCGTGAC
>OMOU01066398.1:5960-23555 GCA_900312585.1 Malacocephalus occidentalis | reverse complement strand
GGGTGGACTAGTGTGAAGCTCTGCTAGCTGCAGGGGGGCGAGGGGGAGTGTGGCTGGCGCACCTCTGGACCAGCTGTACTATACTCTGTGTGTTCATGAAGAAGACCTCGCGGTCGGCCTTCCTCTGCAGGGTGGCCGCGTGGCTGTCCAGGATGTTAGCGATCTGGAAGAGGAGAGAACAATCGCCAAGCTTAGCATATACAGAATATACTATCCAATGTATAGATATACAGTAGTAGTATACATTATGTACATCTTTATATGCACTAGTTGTCGCTAGATTATATATATACAATGGATTCCATTTTCAGTTGCTATCCCCCCCTAGCCTCAGTGGTCCTGGCCAATCAGGAGCTACGGGAGTGTGGTTTAGGTGCAACGACAGCGAGAAGCTACCGTTTGTTTGTCAACAACAATGGCGATAGACAGATGGTTCATCCAATCACCTGCCGAGGATTTTGTTGAAAGTGCCCCGCCCCTTTCCCCCCCCCAAACGGTTTCCAATGACGACAAACCATGCGGTGCCTGCAGGCCAACCACTCACCCTCTGGCTGGGGAACTGGCAGAGTACGGAGGTGATGTTGCTGGCATACTGGGCCATCACTTGGCGGATGGCCTTCTCCACGGCGGAGGGGATGCGACCTGCCACGCTGGTCATGATCTCCTGGAGCTCCAGCAGCGGCAGCGAGGGGTCTCTCAGGGTCTTCATCAGGGTGGACACCCACTGCTTCACCTGCAGAGCACCCACACACGGTAAGACAGCATGCTCGCTCACTCACATCGTGTGGGGCTTATCGGTAACTTTTTAAAAGAACATTTCAATTGGAACTATTTCATTGATTATTTCATGTCAGTAGTGTTTCTACGAGGATAGCGGATCTCACTGCCGGTTGTACAACGCATGACGTTTGTGCGACAAATTAAACTGGTACGGAGGTTCACGGAACCCTTCTACTCAAGAGCCTGGAGGGAATCGAATCAAACTTTATCCATAAAGCACTTTTTGTGCAAAGCAGTAATACAGAACGAAATGAGAGCGTTGAAGTAGGAAAAGACACATTTGTTGAGTTTAATAAGGAACCAAATGTCCTGCTTGCAGGTGTACAGACCTTTCATTTGAGTGAGTTCTTGTAGGTAGTGAGTTAGCCTTGTTTTTCTGTGTGCCTGACCCAAAAAGAAAAGACTACGACTGCACATGACCTGGCAACAATTAACACCTGTGTGTACCTTGTTGCTGAAGTAGGGCTCGGCCAGGCAGTAGCCATCCATGACTTTGACCAGGTTCTCCAGCATGCAGTGGAAGACCTGGTGCAGCTTCTCCCCCACGATGGGCAGCGGCTGCTGGGGAGGCAGCGAGGCCGTGTTGGGCTCCACCTGGAAGAACATGACCTCCATGACTTCACTCCCAGACCCAGAGCCAGGAGATACCGATGGGAACCAACTGACCAAACTAGAAAACCACTAGCAGCTAGCAAGCAGCTTGACCAGAGAAATGATGCGATGGGACTGAAATTAAAACGTAGGCTAAAGTAAACAAAGAGCAAACTAACAAAACTTTAGCGGCTAGCATCTGGACTATGGAAATTATGACATACACTGATGCTGACTAAAAAAGATTATAGCAACAACAAGACGACAAGAATATGATGAAAAAATCAGTAATCGGTGTGAGGCTGCAGCAGGGGACTCGCCACATGGATGGAGCTGGGGTCGTCCAGCTCCATGCGTGCCACCACACAGCCTGGCACCAGCACCGCCCCGGGCCGCTTCACAAAGTGGACCTGCCCGGACTCCAACACCGTCAGCGCCATCACCATCTTCATCACCTACGCACACAGCAGCCGCACGGCCAGGGCAGATGAGGGGGGACTCCGTGGACTCCATTTTTATTTGTCATTCACTAACAAACTATTTCAGACAATATGTTACAAAATGATTTTAAAATGTATAATAATATATATATATATATATTGTAGCAATTGAAACATAGAAATACATAAACATTCCAGAGTGTTGAAGTGTACAGTGCAGGACACCATTATTCAAGGGGTAGAAGACCAAAGTAAGGAGAGGTTTGCAGCTCCAACCTCCATCTCCCCGTAGCAGTCCCCTGCAGACACGTGGTCCCGGTCCTCAATCAGGTACTGCAGCAGTTTGCCAGCAGAGGGCGCCCTCAGCACCGTGGGGTCCCGTTCCTTCTCGAAGACACACGTCTTGTTGCCCACGGTGATCCGATAGCTTTGGGGATTTCAATCAAACAAACGGTTTGAATTAGCCAATATAAACAGATGTCCGAAATAAATGTGCAATGGCATGAGGACGGCCAGATGGCCAGCCAACCAACCTAACCAGCCAGCCAGCCAGCCAGCCGGGGTCCTACCTCTCCACCTCTTCCTTCATGTAGGTGGTGTGGCTGTTGCCGTCGTAGGACAACAACAGGCCGCCGTCGCTCAGCCGGTGGACGTCGATCTCGATGTCGGTGCCGTTCATGATCAGGACGTACGTGGTTGGGGACTGACGCGCCACCTGGCGGACAGGGGGGTTAGAGGTCGGAGGTCAGAGGGCGGTCGGTTGGTTAGCAGAGGTGGAAAGAGCACTGAAGTACTGTTGCTTGTACATGACATTGTTCTCAAGTAGATGTAAAGTACTGGTAAAAAAAATTCTAATCATTCAAATAAAATCATTGTAAATATTCATGGACTTTATGTGCCTTTATGGACAGGACAGGAAAGTGGGCTGAAGAATAATAATATTTGTATGATTATTAAGCAGAGCGATGGCCTACCGTGAGGCAGAACTTGACCCCTTCGTAGATCAGCTCGACACTGACCGAGTTCAGAAGACTGGCCGCTGGCAGCACCTGACCCCTAGTGTGGACCAGGCACAAGGTCTGAATGAATCATTATACATTTATAGTATCATTAGTATGATCAAGATAGCACTTTGTTCATCCCAGATAGGATCGTACATTGGTCTAATGTATATGAATATTAGCCTTATTAGGATTATTATATTTCAACAGGAGTTTCACTGCTGACCTTTCCAGCGAGTGCAAGAAGTCAGACATGCTCTTCCTGAAGCTGGCGTCCGCCACATGCAGGGCCCCGCACACAACGCCCAGCATGGTGTCCGGCCGCTCCGCCTGCAGAGACCACACCGCTTGAGGAGGGAGGCACGGACCATTGGGTGCTCGCCTCAGCAAGCACCCATCTTACCACAGCTCACGGTTTAGATGTTTTTTGTAATACAACAAATAGAAGAAATTCTATTATTTTCATATTTGCTGGTCTGTCAAAAATCAGCCCAAAATGGCAAGCAAGAATGTGTTCGTTATTATTCCACCTCCGCAAGATGAACACTGAATATAAATGTGTATATACACATGATACTCCCGACCTGCACTTTCTCTGCTATGAGATGGTCCAGCCAGCCGGTGTCGATGTCGTTGTTCCTGAAGCTCTCCGTCTCCAGCAGCTTGATGAGGTACTCCACGGTGGTCCGGAAGTCTCCCCGGATGGAGAGCTCCTTCAGGGCCACCACCATGTTCCTGGAGCACACAGCACACTCAGCCTACAGACTCAGACTAGACCATGTGCTGCATGCAAGACAGCCCACAAACAGAATATTGAATAAAACCTATTCTAATAAATCAATACAAAAATCCTGTATTAGTATTGGCAGTAATACGATGGAAATAAGACTGTAATAAGATGATCCACGAGGCTGCATGGCCCAACTTCCCCATGAGCAGCAGCAGGTGTTGCATGATTAGCAGTGACTTCACAACCACTGCCTTGCAGAGCAACACCATTACCACTACCACTACCACTACCACTAGTACTACCACTACTACTACTACTAGTACTACCACAACTGAGCAGCAGCGGGCCGTGGAGCCTGGGCCTGGGCATACCCTGCAACACAGGACCCAGAAGGGCCTGGGAGCGGAGCTACAGTCAGAACCAGAACCACAGCTTGTAGCTCCAGCTCCATGTGTTGATGGTTATGATGCAAATAGAAATGTACCGAAAATAATGTTTGAAACAAATACTTTTTGTAATAACTTATTTCTCTATAACAAATAAGAATGATGTAAGTGTATTATATTTGATGAACAAAAGATGGTATCCTTTAAAAAAGGTAGGGCCTGCAGAGAAGGCTCCGACGGAGCTCCTCTGCAACGGGGAGGAGAAGGCACAAGCGCACGTACGAGATGGCCTCCTCTCGGTTCTCCCCCCACGAGAAGCAATGTCCGAACTGCGAGTCTGCGAACTCGTGCAGGCGGCCGGCGGCGCCCACGCTGAAGTAGCCCCACACGTTCTTACTGCTGCGGAAGTTGAGCTCCTGCACGGTGCCCGAGCTGGGCTTGAAGCCCTGCCAGGGAACACAGAGCCACAGGTCAGAGGTCAGAGGTCAGCACGAACCAAACTAGGAGAAATATATGACATTTGTTGAATTCACATTTGAGTAGGGGCGTAAAGAAATAATAATAATAATACAAACGATTATCTTCTATGATTCTGTATCGAATCACAACTTAAAA
This sequence comes from Malacocephalus occidentalis, assembly GCA_900312585.1. Lineage (NCBI taxonomy): Eukaryota > Metazoa > Chordata > Actinopteri > Gadiformes > Macrouridae > Malacocephalus > Malacocephalus occidentalis. Next base: position 19,012 of record OMOU01066398.1, on the reverse strand, counting down.
TACAGCTCAGTGAAGTGTGTTCTCCACCCCCAAGTGGGTCGCAGAGCACACGGCAAAAAACGTAATCCTTCGTAACATGCACTCACTTAGCACATTAATTCACTTAACTTATTAACGTTTCATTGTTAACTCGTGTTTCAGCGGCTGACTGTTTCATTGAGTTTAGCATCAATTGCTGTCTATATGTTCTATTTTTGACTGAATGGCACGTGCGTCCTGAGGCGAGACCACGTGAGGACCACTGTTCCCAGCGGCTGCCAGACTCCCCCGCCCCCACCCGGACAGTCAGAACCGGGCCTGTCCCACCTCATCTGGGTTCTCGCTGGTGATCCGTGCGGCGATGACGTGTCCTCTGGGGGAGGGCACCGAGTCCGGGGCGTCAAAGTTAATGCAGGAGTCTCCCCAGGGAGTCTCTCCAAACAGCATGCGGACGTCCTTTATCCTGTGGAGGGGGATCCCCATGGCGATCTGAAACATCAGGTGAAACATCTAAAAACCATGGACCGGAACTTCAGGGAGTCTTCCGACCACCGTCGCATGTTGTGGTGGCCCACACAATCCTTTGTGGTGTGATAACTGAGTGCGCACACACACACACACACACGCACGCACGCACGCACGTGCGCACGTGTGCACCCGAGAAGGTCAGCCGATCTTCCTTTATTTAGTACCTTGTTAAAGAGGACGCCTCACCAGACTGGAATGTTATTCACACATTGGGACCTCGACGATGATTTGCACCTGGTTTTGCTTTTGAATTCTCCAACCTACAAGTCTGTACCTCAGCTGCATTCAGAAATCCAGAACTGCTTCTGGATCCAAGGAATTTTGACCAATCGTGACACAGTTGGATCCCTTGTATCCGTTTCTGATGTGCGGATGTAAATCCGTCTTCCTGAAGTATTAAAACAGAGCGAGAGAGAGAGAGAGAGCGAGACAACATGTGGCCAGACAGAGCCTACCTGGAGCTGGGCGGCCGGGAGGTTGACGTCGGCGATCATCTCTGTGCAGGGGTGCTCCACCTGAAGGCGGGGGTTCAGCTCCAGGAAGTGGAATCTCCCGTCCTCCGAGAACAGGTATTCCACTGTGCCTGCGCTCACGTAGCCCACCATCTTCGCCAGGCGCACCGCATGCTAGCACACACACGACGGAACAGCAGGTTAGCGACAGACGTAGCTCAGGGGGTAGGGCCGGTCATATATCTGGCAACCCGAGGGCTGCTGGTTCAACGCCTGACTGTCCCTAGCCACATGTCGCGGTGTTCCCGAGCAAGGCACCTGACCATAACCGCTCCCGACCAGGTGGCTGTCGCCTGGCATGGTGGACACTGCCGTCGGTGTATGAATGGGTTCACACGAGGCATTCATTGATCAAATAGTTAGCTTAAGGTCAGCCATATCTATGAAAAACATCTGCTGTGTCGCACAGCTGAGGACGCCTGGAATTCAATTCCTTTCACGGCCATTCATGGCTACCCCCTGATGTTCTCCCGTGAACCCCACCTGTTCCATCTGCTCAAAGGTCAAGGAGGTGGCGATGCTGGCCGGGGCCTCCTCGATGATCTTCTGGTGCCTCCTCTGGATGGAGCAGTCCCTCCCGAACAGGGAGATGGCGTGGCCGTACTGGTCGGCCAGGATCTGCACTTCCAGGTGGCGGGCGTGCTGCGCCAGCTGCATTATGAAGATGGGTGACCCGGGCACCTCGGCCTGAACCTGAGGGATCCAGGACGCAAGAAGCAGCAAGCTAGCGTTAGCCGCCAGGAGGCATGAATTAGCGCCGGGCTAACGGCTACAACCACACCGTCCGTTGTTCACATGCATTAGTTTAGTTTAGTTTTCCCTCTTATGCATAAATATTGATATATTTATTCTTATATTACTTTGCTCCATATTCTTTCCCCCTCGTATTTATATAATGATGTACATTTTGATGTACATCAATCAATTGTCACAAGTCTCCACTTTTCATTTTATAGATCACAAACCTTTAATGGTGATGTGCACTAAAAATGGTGGTGAAACAAACCTGTCTGAAAAGGTTGGGGAAGTCCTCAACGCTCTCCACCTTCCGAATACCTTTCCCTCCGCCGCCTTCCGAGGCTTTGATGACGACAGGATAGCCGATTCTCTCTGCCCCCTGGAGGAGAGCGTACAAACAGCCAAACCCCAAATCACACCTCTTGACACCCCTTGGACATCGAGAGGGTCCACGCTAATGGGCTGGCAATGTCAGGCACGCTGTAGGCAAGACTGCAGTAGATTTCAAGAGCTATCATTTCAGTGTCATTTGTTCTAACTGCCAGCCATCAGCCACTAGTGAGCGAAATGCTCTATGAGAATATACAGTCTGTTCTGGTTGACTGGCTCTGCCTCCATGCTTACCGCCAGCCCACCGTCAACATCGTGCACGCAGCCGTGTGTGTAGACCTCTGGAGGGACACTGATGACGTCCCCCCGAAGCTGGTTCTCCTCAGTCCAGTCCACCCTCAGACCTAGCAGCCCCCCACCCACCCCAACACAGACTCACAGTTACAGCACCCCAACACAGACTCGTGGACTCAGATCCTGTTGTCCATCACTTCATGGTCAAAAGACGATATTAAAACACCACAACCGGTGAGCAGGAGAGGGCAGCACTGTGTCACCTGAGCCGCTCCAGGGCAGGGTGGGGATGTCAGCACTCTGAGCCACGATGGACGACGCCACCTTGTCTCCCAGGGCCCACATGGCCTTACTAGACGGGCCTGGACAACAATCCATCCACAACACCACCGTCAGCCAAACCATTTGAGAACAGTACACAAAAAACACACCCCAACCAAAACAAACAGGAACAATATATCCTGCAATAGGCGCCACGCCCTGGAATTTTTTTTTTTACCCAAGAACGAAATTCCCGCCTTGTCCAACAGCTCAGGTAGTTTGGGGTTCTCCGAGGCATGGCCCCAACCAGCCCATACAGCCTGTGGATGGTCATAAAAAACACTTTACTGGACTCTGCACTCAATACCACCAATACCACATTGAGGACTTTGAGAGTGGAGATGACTTCATGAACCGCTACCTGGACTGGGATTCTCTTGGCAATGTCCACAATCAACTCTACATTGGCGTAATTGTTGTTGTTGGCTCCTCCGGGCACAGGGACATAGTGGTCGGCCATTTTGATGTACTCTACCAACAGAAGAACACGTACGTTACTCCTAAGCTTAAAGAGAAGATGTGCTATTTACAACCTGCTGTAATTAAGAACGGCGAGACGTGCCAAAATATGCACGGATGAACCGCAGTCTGCCATTACCCGCATTCGCTTTCAAGTCTTCAGGCGTCACCATGACAACGAAGCGGATGGTCCTCTCGTTGCGGAACACCTCATAGGCCCACCGCCGGATCGACCGCATGCATTTCACCGCCGCTATACCATTGTTGGCGATTAGCACCTGCAACGGGCGACAGAGAACCCAACGGCGGGTCGTTTTTGGAGGAAGAAAGCAGTGTTGAATTGTGGTTATTTCTGAATTAGACAGACGCACCAAAAGAATGGCGCCGAGGCGCTAGCGCGAGGGAAAGGAGCCGCGCCCACGTTACCTTCTCGATGACCCGGTTGCCGCCAAAGCGGGTCACAAATTCCGCAGGGGAGGCCACGGTGAAGTCGCGGTGCAGATCCATCTTTCTATGTTCTCGTCCCTTCTTCACAAGATGGAGGCCGGACATGCTGGGCCTGAAACACAAAGTAGCAGCGGTCGGCCTGGAAGAGATATAGTCCACAGAAAAGAACCACACAGTGACAATGCTATTGTGACAATATTGCCGAGTTGGTGCTTTCACTAAATATTGACACAATTCGATTTTTCAATTAAAAAGAAAGAATCGGTAATGTGGAGATGATTACTAAGTGGGTCAAGGCAAATTCGTTTGGCTAAGAAAATGAATGCATGCAATGAATGCTGCGTGACTTTACTGTCACACAGTCTTTGAAACCAGGGAAAGACAACACTTCATCATTTGTCAACACTTATCACGATATCCAAAACTACGACGAGTCTTGTATCATAGCAACGATATAATATTGATATATTGCCCAGCAGCACAGTATTGTTGTCATTATTGCCACTACGCAAGTTCAGTCCATATTCTTTGAGGTTGGGAAACCCAATTTCCTAATCTTCACACCAACCAAACAGAAGTATACTCTCTTACGGACATTAAGACGCGGAGACATATCATGGTTAGGAACTTAATTGCACTGCAGGACACTAACACAAGGTATTTCAGTGAGTTCAGTGAACGTACGTAGTCCTAATTTACCGGCTAACCATTCCATGAGTTTGTTTCCGAGGCTCACATAAGATAAGCGATTAGAGACAATAAAAATGAGGCCAGGGTAGAAGTCTTGGACTTCAGCACCCCAACACCCCAACATGTACACGTTGCGTGGACAGTATCCGATTTGTTTACCTTAAAGTAAACAACCGTACCATAACTGCAGAATAACGGCCCACACCACACAGAACTCACATTGACATTTAGGGCCTAGAACTTACAGTCCATGCCCGGAGCATCACGGTTACAGTTGCCATGCCATGACCTTTAGACTTCACTCTCCTATGTCAAACTTTGCACACTTCTTGTAATAAAACTAAGTTCCCGGCCGGGTTCCTGTGCTCATTTCCTTCCCCCTCCAGCATAAATCAACTACAGTACATGCTGCACTCCAGTCCAGTGAACAAATCTGTTCTTCTTGGTTTACAGCAGCGTGTGTATTCCCTGTGCAGGCCGTTACGTCCGTGTAGCAACAAGCAGGGAGACACTAACAGAAGTTGAGTGTAATTCCCCTCCCCTGGCCTGACAAGCTGCCGCTGCACTTCCTACTTCTCAAAGTGGAGCAAATTGTTGGAGACTTTCCCCCCCTCTTCCCCTGCACGCCCGACATAATTCTCTACACCGTGACAGAACAACAACCACACTACACACACCCACACACATGCACGCTGACTATTTTCATGCATACGGCTTTGTGTGACGCTAACCATTAAAATCCTAAACGGTTATTAAGCACGCACAAACAAGCAAAGGAAGAAAGGTTCGGTGGGTTTTAAACGCAACCAACCTTTGGAGACTTCTTGGCTGCCATCTGCTGCCTCCGCAGCATAACGCTATGCAGGCTGTACCGGCGTCGATAACTATAAGTGAGGTTGCTACGACGACACACGGCCGGGATCCAGCCCCTATTCTATTTGGCTGCTGCTGGCTAGCCCTCCCACAAGGCAGGGAGGTAGCTGTCACTGGCAGAGTCCTATGGAGGCAGACTCACACTGCCTGTTGCCTGCTAATCTAGCCAAGTCAGATTTAAACAAACACAAATGTTGCCCTTAAGGAACAAAACTAAATATCAGCATGTGTCCATTGCAGTCAATAGTCCCCATACTGAACAAACAGAACAGAAAGCATTTACATTTGGGGTGTTTACAAGTCAGCTGGTTAGAACTAACTTGACCTTGAGGTGTTGAATTTCAAAAAGCAAGATTTCTATTTCTTGTCGGTCCAAAATAAATTCGATTAAATCAGTTGTGATGTTGTGAACGTATCCAACAATTAAAATCCAAATGTAAACGTGGATGCAAAAGGAAGGAAGGCATCAACTCGACATCTAGTATGAACTATAAGACGATAAGGAAAGGAAGAAGAAAGAACACAATGTAGACTTAAATTTAAAAGTCACCTGACCGTGTTTTTGTCCACCTGTAATTTGACTCTGTTGCACAATGTTTGAAAGCCGTGGGTAGCACTGGCTCCATTTATAGGACCCAAGTGTGTGGCATGCCACAATAACACAGGTCAGCAACTCAATGTTGCTATCAGCCAGACCAGTTTGAGAAGACCAGCCTGCATTCAGGCAACCAGAAGTGTTAACTCTGGGATCCCACACACACACACACACACACACACACACCCCCACAACACATTAATGCGTGTTCAAATGCATGCAATGCTCTCCAGGTGGTTGTTTGGTAGAGGTGGTGGTGTGTTGTGTTGGGAGGGAGGGAGGCAGGGCAGGGGTGGCACTTACTTCATCCCTGAGTTGGCCTGTGGCGCTGCGGCGGAGGGCTGCACCGGCGTGGAGGTGGAGGCAGTGCTGGTGGAGGTGGAGGAGGATGGAGGCTGGGACAAACCAGAGGGAGGTTTGGTGACCAGGGGCTCGTCGTCCTCGGAGGAATTGTCCTCGGACGCACCCAAGATGAACGACAGTTTGGGCGTGGGACATTTGGAGGTCATCTGGCGGGCGGGCAACGCCGATGGCTGCCTCCCGGCCTCCCCTTGGCTGGAGGCCTGCGCCGGTCGGCTGTCCGCTGCTGCTGCTGCTGGGACTTCTGCAGTAGCACCTATCGCTGGCCCGTTGGTCTGAGAGCTTGTGTCCTTGCGGTGGGCAGCTAAGGCAGCATTGTTGCTACATGTCGCTCCGTGGTGGCGGGGGGGTTGTTGTTGTTGTTGTTGCTGCTGTTCTGGATGAGGGGGGGGCTGCGAATGAGTGCAGTGCAGCTCCTCCAGCCCCGCTGCTGGGGCGTCCCCGCCGCCAGCAGATGCTTGTATTATGGTGGCCATTCCTGGCTTAGCCTGGCTGTCCAGAGTCCACCGAAGGAGCAATAGCAAGAGGCCTAGTCCCAGCAGGGCGAGGGGGAGCATCCACAGGCACCCTCTTGGGGCTACAAGGGCAAAGGGAAAAAAAACTCAGGGATCACTGGATCACAAGCAAGGCACAGTGTGCATGCTAACTCCATACATTAGAAGTTACTGAGCCTTCGATGAGGGATTACATTCTGAGCAAGGGACACGTGTGGTCATCTGATATCATGCGAGTCCGGGGTAGCAGGCTGCACCCACCCCCAACCAGTGAGTAGTAAACAGTTTAACCCTGACAGCTGACAGGAGAGCCATATAGGACAGAGGTCAACACTAGGGGTGAGGTGAGGAAGAGATCAGCCGAGGTGGACACTAATAGCAGGGCACTTAGAAAACAGAGGCACACCATGAATACACAATGCACAATTCCAGTCTAAAATAAAGTGAGCTGTAATAAAGACATCAACGATGGGCTGCATTCAAACTAATAGGATGTTTGTCACTTTTATGTTGATGAAAAAAACAATTATTTGTTCACACTGATAAGATTTGTGGGCTCTCCTTTAAACAGTTCCTATCCAACAGCGAGGAGTTTAACCTCTAGCACCAGTTCGTGCTAGAGGTCATGAAAACACAGTTTGGCTGTGAAAAGAGGAAATGTATTCATGCTCATTTGGATTATTTGAGGATGTCAAAAAGAAAACAAAAGCTGTCAACAGATACATGACCAGTACTGCTCAGCAACTGGGTCGTGATGAACTACTACACTCGTACTGTTGTGACTTAAAATTTAACTTGTGAATTCACTTAAAATGTTACTTTGAAGTGCTTCCCTGCAGCTACACAAACAAAGCGCTGACACCTATTACCAATCTAATGTGTCACGCATCGACATCTGCAACCAATAAGTACAGTATATAAAGTATATATGAAGTTCAGGTGCACAACAACAAACGAAATTGTTTAGTTGACAGCCAGCGATAAAGGGACGTTGTCTAAAGATAGCGGACCTAGAGCATCATTATATCACCACTATATCCTCACTATAGGACCATTATATGACCATTATATCCTCATTATATCACCACTCTATCACCACTTTATGAAAGCTTACATTCATATCCAAGAGCCCCGCGGCGTCCCGTCGAGGAGACGCGCCGTGCGCCATCGCCCGTTGTGGAGATGTGGTAAACATGTGGAGCCCTCACAACGGGGGGGAGGGGCGCCGAGGACCCGCCCCCTTTTGGGGTCAGGGCCTGGGGCCCCGGCGTTCAGGGTTTGGCCGTAATTACCAACCTCGCTCGTTAATTACCAACCGAGTTAATGAAGAGTGGCCAAAAGGCGTACAACATGGACATTTCGTGCATATAGAGCGGGGTTCAACGCAATGTTGACTATATAAACTACTATAAACTATATGTTCATGGATATTCAGTATTCATGGATACTGATAGAGAAACAGTGCCGTCGACGCGCCACCCGCCTCGCATCGTCCATGAGGCGCGCACACGGGTTGGAAATTGGAAAGACGAGATCGCTTCCCTCCGCTGCCGTCTTCCGTCCGACGTGACTGGAATGCACCAGGAACCGTGGGGGCGGGGCCGTGGGCGGAGCAGACGCCCACAGCGTCTCGCGGGAACAGGCAGAAACGCGCCAAAATAGGAACACACTGTCGTTGCTGTCAAGGCGGGTACTCAGGAACAACAACAGTGCTATGTAGTTCGGGCAGACATCGGAATAGATTAGTTATATTCAGAAAACTGTGTTTTAATTGGCGTCGTGTTGCGTGCGTTGCAAGACCGACGATGGTTCTGCAAAACAGTGGACGCTACAGACGCGATGGAGGACAAGGTGGAGGAGACCAGGATCATCAACAGTAAGGCACTTCATGTTGACCTTCATATGATGAAGACACCTTACTTTTGAGATGTGTTTGTGATGTACGCAAATCAATCGAATCAAATCAAGTTCCATTATATATAGGGTTGCTCATTTCCGTTCAACCTTGTACAATAGGAACAATAGCAACAGAGCAGTCAACATCAGAATCACATACATTTGAGCAAATTACAACACAAAGTTGCTCAAAAAGGAAAAGAGACATTAGTTTAACAGAAGAGTCAGTACAAAGCAGAGAAGAGATGCACTTGAGAGGTTGGATTAAAGAAGAAAAGTGACAAGCAGATAGCTAAACTAAAAGGTTGATGTGTTAAGGTGCTGCTTTAAACCTGTGTCTGACTGTTCCAGAGACCTTGGAGGCCAGAAGCGTTGATAACAACATTTGTTGCTGTCTGACTGTTGTTCAACCAGGGATGACGGGTCCGCCATGTCAGCCGCCAAGCGTCTGGAGCGCAGTCAGTTCACAGACGAGATGGACGGCCGCTTCGGGTTCCACAGGATGAAGGATCCTGGGGAGAAGACCGGCTGGCTGGTCAACATGCACCCCGTAGGTGCACGGGGTCCTCTGTGTACATGACATGTTATCATCAGCATCATTATTATTATATCGTGTATACTGACCACACCCCATAATGTGGGGTGTGGTCAGTAATGTGTACTTTCATTAGCGTACTGTTTAAATGTCTTGATGCTTGTCAGTGTACTGTCCGCATTTCTATTGACTACTCATTGTGTCGGCTATGTGGTACGATGTAGATCCATTTCTGTTATCTCCGAAGAGTATCCGTTCTACTCAGACTCGTGTGTCTGTTTCTGTGCTTGCAGACGGAGGTCCTGGACGATGATAAGCGCCTGGTCAGTGCGGTCGATTACTACTTCATCCAGGAGGATGGGAGCCGCTTCAAGGTGACAGGATTCCCTGCTTCTTTGTGGAAAAGCAGTTTGAAATGCAGTTTGTTTGAGTGATGCTTAAGTGACTGATTTATGATGTATGGCCTTCATCATGTAGGTGGCACTCCCCTTCAAGCCATATTTCTACTTGGCCACTAAAAAGGTAAAAAAATCTCCGTATAAGGCCTCTTTACGAAGACATTAAGAATGAAGGATATTAAGATGAAGTCTTCCTCCTCAATGCAGAACTGTGAGAGAGAAGTCATGTCGTTCCTGTCCAAGAAGTACCAAGGCAGAGTGGCCAGGCTGGAAACCATTCCCAAGGAGGACCTTGACCTGGTGGGAATACTGATGATGATGATGATGATGATGATGATGATGATGATGATGCCACGGTTTTCACTCTTGACATTCAGTCCAGTCCGTGTCCACAGTGCTGTACTATGTTGAACCCACGATATTCATGGGTATTCATTGACCTGTTCCCCGCAGCCCAACCACCTGGTGGGGCTGAAGCGCAATTACATCAAGCTGTACTTCAACACCGTCGATGACCTCATCAAAGTGCGGAGAGAGATCTCTCCGGCCATCCGCAAGAACCGAGAGCGGGAGCAGTCCAACGACTCGTACACCGCCATGCTGTCCAGGTACGGTACCAGGGACGGTACCAGGTACGGTACCAGGGGGAGCTCCCACGCGCTCCGAGCCCCACCAGTGGTGGTGGTGGTTCAGTGGAGCCTGTCTTGTTTATGAGACTGAGAGAAACGTCTCACGAACAAGACAGACTCCACTGAATCCAAGGCAGGTGGAATACACTGCACACGGTGGAGAAAAGTCTTCCGATGTGAGGCTCATTTACCTTCATTGAGAACGACACACAACTTTAAAGTCGATCTATTTAGTTAGTTGGTTGGTTGGTTGGTTGGTTGTTGATTTTTGTTTGGTCATTTGAATTCACTTGTGAGCCTGACAGAGTAAAATGGCAAGAAACAAGAAAACGGTAACTACCAATAAATAATAATGACTGAATAATAACTATTTACAGAGGGGGGGAAAACAAAAGCAATCGTGAAAACTTGAAGGAGAGACGAGACTTACTTTCCTGGCGGTTGGCATTGTGTTCTGCTGCTCAGCGCCTTGTCGGGGGGCAGCGTGACCATGGAGGGCGAGGACGGGCGATACAAGAAGATCTCGGACCAGCTGGACAACATCGTGGACATGAGGGAGTACGACGTCCCCTACCACGTCCGGCTGTCCATCGACCTGAAGATCCACGTGGTAACGCGCTTGAGAGTTTGGTTGTTCGGTCGCTTGTTGGTTTATCGTCTCGTGTGTTCTCTAGTCTTCTGATCGGGGTCCGTCTCCTCCTATCCGCAGGCCCACTGGTACAATGTCCGATACCGGGGCAGCGCGTACCCTCCGGAGATAGTCCGCCGAGATGACCTTGTGGAACGACCCGTATGCCAACGCCCATAATATCTATTCTCTGGGCCAGGCAAACATAGCCGTTTTCTGGCCGTTTTCTGGCTGTTTTCTGGCTGTTGGTTGCTTCATGTGCTTCACATGCTTCACTTTCTGTCTGTTTGTTTTCTGCAGGACCCGGTGGTTCTGGCGTTTGACATCGAGACAACCAAACTGCCTCTGAAGTTCCCCGATGCAGAGACGGACCAGATCATGATGATCTCCTACATGATCGACGGACAGGTGGGGTCGCGTTGGGTGTTCTGCGTCCCAAAGTGACTTTGGTTTTCCGTCACTGTCACTTATCTGTGTGTTTCCATGTGAAAGGGTTACCTCATCACAAACCGAGAGATTGTGTCCGAGGACATTGAGGATTTTGAGTTCACTCCCAAGCCTGAATACGACGGGCCGTTCACGGTTTTCAACGAGGTGGATGAGGTATGGAGGAGAATGTTGGAAATAATATCAAACCAATGAAATATGAATGTGTTGTCTAAAGCCTTATTCCAGTGTAATACATTGTCTGCTATGTGTCTACTCTCCTTCAGGCAGCCCTCATCCAGAGATTCTTTGATCACGTTATGGAGACCCAGCCCACCATCTTTGTGACGTACAACGGAGACTTCTTTGATTGGTCAGCTCATACAAGCACACCCTCCCTCCCCTGCACACTCCTCCACACTCCTCATGGCTCCTCCCTCCCCTGCACACTCCTCCCCACTCCTCACAGCTCCTCCCATGTACGTTTCCTTTGACTGCCCCTCTGCAGGCCCTTTGTGGAGACCCGGGCAGAACAGCACGGCCTCAATATGTACAAGGAGATCGGCTTCCAGAAGGACAGCCAGGGAGAGTACAAGTCTACCCAGGCCATCCACATGGACTGTCTCAGGTCTGCTCTCTCCACCGTCAGCACAGTACCGAGGCCCACTGACATAGCTTACTGACTGTATGGACCGGGACAGCTGTGCAGATGTACACTGAAACAACAACGTTAAGGTCCCTGCCATGTGGTGCCAAAAAATAGAGGATGATTTGATCTCCTCAAAACATCAGAAGATGTCAGATGAGATGGTTTTGTGATGTTTGCCATCAGACACACTAACATAAAATATTCAATTCTATGTATGGCGTGTGTGTGTGTGTGTGTGTGTTAAACTGCATTCCCGTCTCCCAGGTGGGTCAAGAGAGACAGCTACCTGCCGGTGGGCAGCCACAACCTGAAGGCAGCGGCTAAAGCCAAGCTGAGCTACGACCCTGTGGAGCTGGACCCTGAGGAGATGTGTCGCATGGCCACCGAGGAGCCACAGGTAGGCATGCATGCATGCATCGATACATGCATACACTCGCACGCACACTTCTATCATGGCAGAAGTAAGCTTCTGTAGCATTGGCACTTGATTAGATTTAATTTGTCTGGTCTCCCAACAGACCTTGGCCACCTACTCCGTGTCCGACGCCGTGGCCACGTATTACCTCTACATGAAGTACGTCCACCCCTTCATCTTCGCCCTGTGCACCATTATCCCCATGGAGCCGGATGAGGTTGGTCCTACATGGAATCAAACGTGGTCTGTTTTCCAACAACGTAGTCTTACGTAGCCCTTGTTCCCCATGCTGCTTTGCTGTGTGTTTTCCTCGGTTGTTCACCCTGTGGTTCCTGGTTCCTGCAGGTGCTGCGTAAGGGTTCCGGCACGCTGTGTGAGGCGCTGCTGATGGTGCAGGCCTTCCATGCCAACATCGTGTTCCCCAACAAGCAGGAGCAGGTGTTCAACAAGCTGACGGAGGACGGACACGTCCTGGACACCGAGACATACGTCGGCGGCCACGTGGAGGCCCTGGAGTCCGGAGTGTTCCGCAGTGACATCCCCTGCCGCTTCAAAATGGTACGCTCCCGTGTGCTCCCTTCCTATTGGTGGCTTATTGATGTCCTCCTGGACGGGGAGACATTACTGACGGGGTATGCTGCCGCGCTGTGTGTCGTGTGACAGAACCCGGCAGCCTTCGACTTCCTGTACCAGCGGGTGGAGAGCACCATGCGGCACGCCATCGAGGAGGCAGAAGAAGTACCGCTGGACCAGGTCACCAACTTCAACGAGGTCACGCACATTTGCATTATCTTGGACTCATCATCATTATTATTATTATTATTATTATTATTATTATTATTCGCAGTGATGCTGC
>OMOU01066357.1:4755-15235 GCA_900312585.1 Malacocephalus occidentalis | reverse complement strand
ACAGGTTGGGAAAGGTTCCCACCGAGGGCCTGTCCACCAGACAGTTTACAGATATACTACTACTTTGAGAAGTCTGATGTGAATTACACAGCATCACAGGATGAAAACACACAGAAAACAAGAACGACATCCGGGTGACATTGGATGAGGTTATAGTGTGTTCTACTGCATGAGATCATAGTGTGTTCTACTGCATGAGGTCATAGGGTGTACTACTGCATGAGGTCATAGGGTGTACTACTGCATGAGGTCATAGGGTGTACTACTGCATGAGGTCATAGGGTGTACTACTGCATGAGGTCATAGGGTGTACTACTGCATGAGGTCATAGGGTGTACTACTGCATGAGGTCATAGTGTGTTCTAATGCATGAGGTCATAGGGTGTACTACTGCATGAGGTCATAGGGTGTACTACTGCATGAGGTCATAGGGTGTACTACTGCATGAGGTCATAGGGTGTACTACTGCATGAGGTCATAGGGTGTACTACTGCATGAGGTCATAGGGTGTACTACTGCATGAGGTCATAGGGTGTACTACTGCATGAGGTCATAGGGTGTACTACTGCATGAGGTCATAGGGTGTACTACTGCATGAGGTCATAGGGTGTACTACTGCATGAGGTCATAGGGTGTACTACTGCATGAGGTCATAGGGTGTACTACTGCATGAGGTCATAGGGTGTACTACTGCATGAGGGCTGTGCTGACCTCGCCCAGGGCCTTCTTGTCCTGGACCTTGCTGGCCCCCAGGAGCCGTAGGACGTTCTTGGCCCCCTCGGCCACCGCGTGCTCCACCCGGTAGTGGTGCCGGAGCTCTTCGATGCGCAGCTCCACACCACACATGTCCTGGTTACCTACACACACACACACACACACACATACACGCACCAAGAGACAGGTTATGGTTATGCACTGACTAACCATAACCATAAAAAAAACCAACTAGCCTGCTTATTTTGGTACCACATGTATAATACTATTTTTTTTCTTTTTACCATAACCTGTATGTTGGTAAACCAAACCTACACACAGTTTATGGCCATCCACAGTCAACAACAGCGCCAGTGACAAGCGTCAGGCAGAAGGATTGAAGTCAAATATACACCAACAACAACAACAACAACAACAACAACAACAACAACAACAACAACAACAACACCACCACCACCACCACCACAATCCGGATCTTGGTGTATTAAAGCCAAATTGTAATAAAACATGATTGTCATAATACTAACCATTGTCATGTTTAAACAAGGGGGGGTGGGAAGGAGAAATTAAACAAGGCACATCATGCAAGACATTTATCATTCTAATTTATAATGTGGGGAGGGACGGAGGAAGGAGGGGTGAATGGATATGGGAATGGAGTGAGATTGCGTCTATGTAGTCTATATGTCTTCTCATCAAACTCAGGAAGAGGAAAGGCAGAGCTTCAAAAGGAGAGAACGAGAGAGAAATGTAAAAAAAAGACAGAATACAATCCCAATGGAGAACAAGAGGCCCACAGCACCATGCTGGAAGAGTCAAAATTGGGGAGAAAGATAGGGGCCGAAAGAGGGAGAAAGAAAGAAAGAAAGAAAGAAAGAGAAAGTGAGAGAAAGCGATAGGAGGTGAGAAAAAGAGACAGACAGACAGAAGCAGTGAGAGTAGGCAGATGGAGGTGGGAGGAGGGAGGCGATGCATGCTGATGCCTTCCTTGTCCTAATAAGGTGATGTGTGTGTGGAGTTCCCATCCTGATAAATCCCCCTGGTGGTGCGGGGGGGCCTGGAGAATGTCTCTTACGCACGCAAAGCACACATCAGGAGGAGCTCTACGACACTCACTGTAAACAAACGCAAAACAAAAACAAGAGAACAGACTGCGGGAGAGATGAGCCTTTTCACACATTGTTCCTGGTAAATGACTGGGATAAGCTTCCAGGCACCGCTCGTCATCTCCGTTCTTCACACGCGTTGGTACGCCCCAGAACACGGCCGTCTCGCACCCGTTCACGCGGCGTGAAAGCTGGGCCTAAGGGACAGCCCAGCAGATGGCTGGAATGCAACACGTATGGGTGCCAGCTGCCATATAACTCGACAGAAGGACAGAGGATGGACTGAGAGGAGCGCCCTTATTTCTAAATCTATAGACCTGGAGAGAGGGACAGACAGACCGCCTGTCCTGTCTGTCTGTCTGTCTGTCTTCCTGCCCGGGACAGACAGACAGACAGAAATACGGAGACAGACAGAGATCGTGCACCTGTATAATATTACTTTTAACAGTTACATTTGTGACTAATTCAAAAAAAATGTAGGCTGCTGCGAGTAAAACTGAAAATACCAAATGCTATTTATATTTCCACAGAAGAGCAGCGGGCCTCCCTCGAGTGGTCTGTCCAAACAGCCTCCATCTCTCTCGTCTTCACGAGAGTTCTACTGGCCTCGGATGAGTCCGGACTATAAAGAGCCCCACAGGAAATACACTATTGTTAGTCTCCATCTTTGATCACTAATGCCCTTTCAATCTCTCCTCTCTCTCCCCATCTGCGGTTATGGCTTTCTACAAATCAGCCCCCCACCCCCCACCCTCTCTCCTTCTCTCCCTGCTGACCATTCACCTCTCTCGGCCGTCATCCAGTCGGTCTGCTTTCCCAGCAGCGTCCATTAGGGGCGGCCGCATGCGCCCGGCCCTACAGGGAGACTCGCTCACCTGCCCTGAAGACCGTAGCCGTCGCACTCGCAGCACAAAGTCCACTGTGCCCGAGTGCGGCGTGCACGGCCATTTGTCGGTGTATGACTCGCGCAGGACGGCATCCACCCCTGTCCCGTCAAAAATGTGTGTGAGGATGTGTTTGTGTGCGCGTGTGCCTGTGGATATGTAGGAGAACGAGTTCGGCCTTCGCTTGTGGATTTACATCTTGCTTTGTTTATTGCATCCCTCATAGTTTCAGTCTCTAAAGTCTGACATTCTGCAACATGACAAAGAACGGATTCAGTTTCATCCATTAGTGCCGGCAAGTCCCGCCTACAAGATGCTCATTGACTCGGTGCAGAATAATTCCAACCAACGCCGGAACCTGAACCGGTACCCAATTCAGGTGGGCGGGGATTCAGGATTCAGGGGCTAGGACCAAGCAAGGTACAAGCAGCAACGCACCAGTTGCCCCGGCGACCTTCCCTTACCTTGCGTGTCGTCACTGAGCTCAGTGGCCTGCACTGCCTTGCGGATCTGCATGCGGATGATGTCAATCTTGGTCTTGCTGTCCTGCAGCATCTGCTGGGCTGTCTGCAACATCTTCTTGTCCTGATTGGATGAGACAGGAGGGCAGGTCACATGACAGTAAGATAAAACTTACCCGGCAATTTAAGGAACTGTAACGTCAACCTCAATTTAGACAGCATTAGTAGTCCATAGTATTACAAGTAGTATATGTGTAGGATAAAACATGATAAAACAGGGGATTTAAAAAATGTAACACATATTGAATCGTGTGTGTGGGTACATGCACCCACATACAGATGCATGTATCTGTCTGGTTGAGCTCAAATACCAAACTTGAGTGATGATTTGCCATTAAGTTGTGTGAATGAGTGTGTCTGTGTCTCGATATGGGACATGTTTCCTGTACCTTGGTGTGTGTCTCTATACAGGACACGTCTCGTGTACCTTGGTGTGTGTCTGTGTCTCTATATGGGACATGTTTCCTGTACCTTGGTGTGTGTCTCTATACAGGACACGTCTCGTGTACCTTGGTGTGTGTCTGTGTCTCTATATGGGACATGTTTCCTGTACCTTGGTGTGTGTCTGTGTCTCTATATGGGACATGTTTCCTGTACCTTGGTGTGTGTCTGTGTCTCTATATGGGACATGTCTCCTGTACCTTGGTGTGTGTCTGTGTCTCTATATGGGACATGTCTCCTGTACCTTGGTGGATCCGTTGGCGTAGATGGGGATCATGTTCTCGGCTCCCTGCTTGACCTTCAGCTCAATGTTGAGCTGTCTCTCCAGGGCTGAAATGCGCTCCCGCTGGGCACTGGTCCGGCTCTCGGCCCCCGGGGACTGGGGACACTCGTCTACAGGGGACACAAAGGCATTACGTAGTCAAATACTATGGAGCATTTCCCCTCGCACCTGCTGTGACTAATCAGGGCCTCTCCTCCCCGATTGGTTCAGGGAAGAGAGGCTTGTCTCTCAATCACATGTGTACACACAGCGCTGTCATAGCACTGTGTGTACACAGCGCTATGAAACATAGGGAGTGTTAGATTGGGGTCATTTCTTTTCAAAATCTTGCAATTCTCAAATGTTACCTCAAGTATCTTTAATGTAGCACCTTGCGAGGCATCGGTGACACTGTGTGGAGCTTTGTTCACCTTGACACGGACAAGGATTCAACTGGAGGCCGACGCACTGAGATTCTGGAGTTACTGCTGCCAAGTGGAACATCTCTTAAGCTCAGCACAGTGGCTAAATGTTACAGGCCAGGCTGCACCCGCATAGGAGGCTCCCGTCACAGCTTACAACAATTTAGTGTGAAGGTTTCTCAGGATTTGAGAGCTTGCAGGGAGCACTGGCTAATTGAGATCATATTGAACAAGAAGGGGCCAGAGTTATTGGTGCACAGTAGGACAACTGAACGCAATGAAGATGATTCAGATAGGACGGCTTATGATTTCAGACAGGAAGCATTACTGCTAGTAGGGGGAGACACTCAACTCATGGTGCGATGATGTGAACATTGGAACGGAACCAGTGCATCGGTCCATACGTACCTTTACTCTCATCTCCTCCCTTCACCACGATGTGAGCATCTAGCGCCTGCAGCTGAGCGTGGAGGTCGTCCAGTCGGCGGTTGGAGCTCCGCAGCTGGCTGTCCACCTGCAGGACAGACCATGCGCTGGGGGTTAAACGGAAATCCCTTGTGCAAAGTGCGAAAAGAGAAATTGCATTGTGGATTAATTTGCGTGTGTGGAAACTGAGGAATATGTACAAGGAAGCAAGTAGGCATCACAAGTAGGCCACGGATCTGGTGAAATCCATCTGCAGAAGAAGTGACAGGATCTCAACACTGCTAAAGCTGTAAGCTAATAAGCTTATTTTATATGAATGAAAGCCAACAAAGTGGCCCAAAAGCCTTTAATGCCAGGAAGCAATTATAATCTATGGTATATAACATCACTCGCTGCCGTCTGATTAACTTCCTGCCTGCCAGGACAAGGAGTAGGTCCTCGGGCCACTGAAGTATATAGGACCTTGTATAGCCTTGTATAGCATATTGTCGCTAGCTTGTTAGTCATAACATCATGTCATAGAATCCTGATGGTCTTAAATTAAACAACCCAATTCTCACATTCTGTGTCTATTTTAGCATGTTAATCTTTTAATGCTGCACGACTGAGGCAAATCCTAAAAGATGTGAATAAAAGGGACTAAAATGAACTCCAAAAAGACAAACCTACAACAAATGTTCCAACCCTGTAATCTACCTGCCATGAATCTCGCGTGCAGTGTGTTTTATGTTATCAGTGGGACTTAGTTTATCTTGTCATCAACTTATCTTGGATCAAAAAAAGATAAGACCTAACCCAAAAAAATGTAATCCTTTGTGACAGATATTAAACACGCAGTTTACCAAGCAACCATTCAGTCATTCTGCCATGTGCTGTCAAGACACTATCACAACACAAACAGAGCGCGAGCAATCGTAGCTTTGATGCCAAAAGTTTAATGTGCTACACATTTCACATTTCATCTCATTTAATATCAATGAATACGTAATGGCTTTCAACTAAAGGGTTTAAGTGTTTTTGGTTAAAGGGCAAGTTAACATTTCATCACACAATCATCACATAAGTGCCAAGGGATTGAGAATGAATGGCTGCTAATGTGACACACTAACATATTGGTGAAGTACAGCACGGATCTTTATAGCTTGTTGGTGAATAAGTGGTGAGCTCTATCACGTTTTGTGGTTCTGTATGTTTATGGTACCACCGTCATCTAAAGCCTATGGTAGTGTAGTACCCGTGCTGGCTCTAGCTACAGGTCTGGATCAGATACCAGATGTACCAGCAACATGCTCGGGGATATGTGTGGAGCGAGTGATGACCGATCACGCATCGCGATGGTAATTATCCAGAGTCAACCACACTGATGCCATCAGCTCACCAAATAAGACAGAACTTGCACAGCAAACCGTCACGACTGGCACAGCCGTGAATTCAAACATAGAATACAGGCTTCGCTTTCAATGTTCTCTGTTTAAGCTAGCTAACAAAGATCGCATTGCCGTGTGTGTATGTATGGCTTTTCGGCTAAAACATTAGTAGTCCATAGTATTACAAGTGTGGGATGAATACGATAAAACAGGGGATTTAGTGCAACACATATTGACTCGTGTGTGTGTGTGTGGTGTGTGTTTACAATCACTTTTCTCCCGCTTCCAATATGTCTGTCTTGCAACCCGCAAATAGACTGTGGTGGCGTCGACTCCCATTGTTGTCCAAGAAACATACAGAGTGACACCCTGCGGCTTTGGCCAGCACAATCCATTCATTTGGAACAGGCTGCAAAACATCTGGCCTCTGTGATTTTTGTATATTTAAATGGAAGAAAAGTGCATAGTAAAAACTGGTAGAGGTGCAGGCGTTCACAGAGCACAAAGGACGGCTCACGGCTCTGTTCTGCAGCAGAAACACCGGGCAATGGTCTTGGAAGTGAGGTAGCATGCGCACCAGGCCCTGCTGTGCTACTATGAAGTGGAAAAACACCATTGGCGAGTAAGTGATGAGTGAGTGACCTCTGTCGCATGACGGCGAATGAGAGGTCATTCCCTCTGGAGTGCTGGAGTTGTGCGACTTTATTCACATTGTATTCCTTTCCATTTTCATGTTGGCGGGCCATCGGAATGAAATGCAATGACAAGACGAATGTGAAAAGCTGCAATGTCATGACTGCAACATCTCTATATATAGGCCTGGCACTGTCATTTCCCAACATGCATAATTAAGACGTAAGTAAGCAAGTAATGTAGGGATGGCTAGCATGCTAGCATTGGTCCACCTGCTCTGTCTACAATCCACTGCAAACTCTCAAAATCAGCCAGTTTATTGTGGTGATGGCTGGTTTAACCTGTGGGCATTGGTTGGCCCATGCACCACAGGTGTGCAGCCTCACCGGACCCCAGACTCATCAGCCTGGCCCGAGACAGATGAGGCTAAACCAGCCATCGCAGGCACACACACCAACACAAACATGTGAAAAACCAATCTAATGGAAGAAAATGTTGTATCCAATAGACCCTTTTCACAGCAGCAACAACGCAGGTGTAGCTCGGAACATGAATGATGGGTGCGTTGGATTTAGGTCTGGCAGTGCACCAGTAGAGACACAACTAGTCCAGTAAATATACATACGCTGGTGCTGTGTCAGACGTAAATAAATGGAACAGGAAGTTACTTTACCCTGCTACCGACTACCTGTGAAAAGGGTCCATTTACCAAACCAGGGGCTGTCGCTGCCATGGCGATTGATATGTTGGATAACACAGTCGCTGATCAGAGTGGTCGTTACACACCCTCCCCGCGCTGTGGGGAGGCAACCCGCCCGGCCGCACCCACCTGCTGTGCGTTCCTCTTGTCGGTGGTGGCACGCCGCAGGTTCTCCGCCCCCACCTTGATCTTCAGCTCCTTGCGGATCTCGCTGCGGATCCTTTCGCGCTCCTCGTCCAGCCGCTGCTGGATGCTGGACTCGGAGAAGTCGGAGCTCTGGTCCAGACCCAGCTGCTCCAGCAGAGAGAGCCCGCCCGGGTCACTCTGCACCACGAAGAAGATGGGAGGGGAGGGGCGATGGACGGGTAAAGAAAGGCAGAAGACGACAAAGAAACAGAAGAAGAAGCAGTTAGAAATGTCACGTCATTATTTTGACTTTTACACAGCTCCTTTAACACAGACAAAGGTCAAAACAACTAACTTCCCCTGGTAAGTTACATGATTTACCAGAGGTAGTTTCTAGAGATGGGTCTGTAGAGTGACAAGAAAAAGTATGTGAACCTTTTGGAATGTCATGGTTTTCTGAATAAATTTGTCATAAAATGTTATCTGATCTTCATCCAAGTCAAGGGTATTGACAAATATAATGCGTCTAAAATAATAACACACAAAAAAACCTGATCTTTCATGTCTTTATTGAACACACTCATTCAACATTCAAAATGGCAGTGGAAAACGTAAGTGAACCCTTAGAATTAATAACTGGTTGACCCCCCCCTTGGCAGCAATAACCTCAACCAGGCGCTTCCTGTAGCTGTGGATCAGACCTGCACATTGTTGAGGAGGAATTTTAGCCCATTCTTCCTGGCAGAACTGCTTTAGCTCTGTCAAATTCCTTGGACGTCTCATCTGTATGGCTCTCTTCAAGTCATTCCATAGCATCTCTATTGGGTTGAGGTCTGGGCTCTGACTTGGCCACTCGAAAAGGCGGATTTTGTTTTTCTGAAGCCATTCTGTTGTGGACTTGCTCCGGTGTTTTGGGTCGTTGTCCTGTTGCATCATCCACCTTCTACACAGTTTCAGCTGACGTACAGACATTCTCAGATTATCCTGAAGAATTGTTTGATTAACTTGGGAATTCATCTTCCCCTCAATGATTCCAAGCTGGCCAGGCCATGATGCAGCAAAGCAGGCCCAAATCATGATGTTTCCTCCACCATATTTGTTGGTGGGTTGGGATGATGTTTTCATGATGATATACCGTGCCCTTTCTACACCAGATGTAGTGCTGTGTGCTGTTTCCAAATAGTTCAATCTTAGTTTCATCACTCCACAAAACATTTTGCCAATACTGCTGTGGAGTCTCAATGTGCTCTTTTGCAAACTTCAGGCGTGCAGCAATGTTCTTTTTAGTAAGCAGTGGCTTCCTTCGTGGTGTCCTGCCGTAGATACCCTGCTTGTTCAATGTTTTACGTATTGTAGACTTGGAACAGAGATGTTAGTCAGTTCCAATGATGCCTACAAATCTTTGGCTGTCATTCGGGGTCGATTCTTTACCTCATTGAGTCTTCGTTGTGCTCATGGTGTCATTTTGACTGAGCATCCACTTCTTGGTAGAGTAGCAACAGTCCCAAAGTGTATTTGGGACAATTTGTAGCTTGTTTGCCTACCGGTAGACTGGTGAATTTGAAGTCTTTGAAATCACTTTGTAACCCTTGCCAGCTTTATGTAAATCAACAATTCTTGATCGTAGATCCTCTGAAAGCTCTTTTTGGCGAGGCATGGCTCACATAAGCATGAAAGTAGCTGTCCACACCTCCAAACTCATTGTCTTAACGAGACTCTAGGTGTGCTAAAACCTGACTCCATTTAGCTTTTTTGAGGTCATTAACTCAAGGGTTCACATACTTTTCCACAAGCACTGAGTTTTTTTGGTTATTCTCAATAAAGACATGAAAGATAATTTTTTTTGGTGGTATTATTTTAGACACGTTATATTTGTCTATACCCTTGACTTGGATGAATATCAGGTCACATTTTATGACAATTTTCTTCTGAAAACCATGACATTCCAAAAGTTTCACATACTTTTTCTTGCCACTGTATATATTATTCACTTGGGGACCTTTTAGCTGATTTCCAGCGTTGGCAGGGTCATTGGTTAGCTGGGCGTAATCATCATCCTGCCCAGCAAACCAAGTGTCTCAGCATGGATGAGGTGTTGTTGCTGTAAGACAACTCTTGTGTACACAGCAAACGCCGCACCTACAAGTCATTGTCATTTTAAGACCCATTTAAAAATGGAAAATACAGTTCAAGAATTGAACCATAAAATGTAGGGCATAGGAGGGAAAAATATTCAACCTTATTAAGATCAGAATGATCCCAAACCTTGGAACGCCGTTTACCGCTTGTAGAAGACTGACACAAGCTCCGAAGCCCCGGTATCGTTGGCCCATCACGACCTGCCTGCCTGTCCCAGCAGTGAATTAAGTCCTGTGAGTTAAAACACACTGCCTGCACTTGGGTCCTTCCCTACCAACCGGCCACATGATCGCTAATTGTGGCACTTGACATGGTCAATCTTTTTGTTTTTGTATATCTACATACTGATGTTCTCCAAGTCAACGCAAGAACACCGCCGCCATGTGCGTCAAGTTCTCCAAAGGTTACTTAAGAACTGCCTTTATATCAAACCCCTAAAGTGTGAGTTTCACTTCCCGGCTCCAGTCGCCCCGTTCCTGATGAATCAACTCCATCTTTCATGTTTCACGACTGTGACCTGTTCTCTCGACGCCCTTCGCCCCTCCTCCCAAAGCTCCCCATCCTCCCCAAATCATCAACCGCCAGCCAGTCTTCACAGTTAACTGTTCGCTGGACTCCCACCAGGTGCAGTACTTGGTGGACCGGCACGGTTATGGTCCTGAGGAATGTACGTGGGTCCCAGGCTGGGACATTCTGGACAAAGATAGTGTCAGAAACAACCTGATACTCCAAGGCACAT
>OMOU01066245.1:6627-21153 GCA_900312585.1 Malacocephalus occidentalis | reverse complement strand
TGATATTGGTGATTTGTGATGATAATGTAGAAATACATAGCCATGGTTACGTGCGAATCAGGTCCCAGTACTGTAGTGTGTACCACATGCCAACACTGGTCCTCTGTAACTGGGTGCCTTCCGAGGGGGGCCAGCAGTGCTCCAAGTAGGGGGCCGGCCCCCCAAAGTTGACGTTCAGCTGAGAGGGCATGCGGAGCTCCAGGTAAGCCGTGTCCAGCCACCACTCCTCCAGCTGGGTAAACGGGAAACCAAAGCTAAGCTCACGCTAACAACACTATCTATGGTTATACTCTAACACTCCCACACTATGATGTGTCCTCTGTTATTATAAAGGGGCAATCTTGAGCATCATGTGCCTCTTGTTTCCGAGTAGAAGTAGCATTGAAATTAACCCGAGCCTCGACTTTTCTATGGCGCACAAGTGCTTCAGTGCTTGATACATGTTATATGCATCTGCTCTATTCTTATCTTTATGTACCAGAGCGACATAGCGAAGATTTGAGAGTTGTACGGACCTGAAATTAAAAACAAATGCCCAAAACTACGAAAAAACATCAGACACTACATGAAGTACCAGGAGAGGACAGCGTGACAGGTGACACTCACCCAGTTCCTCTTGGTTCGAGCTCTGTGGAGGAGTTTCTGGTGCAGGACTTGACCAACGCCCTCTTTGAATTTCCTGACATTTTCCACTGTAGCCTCGTATTCCTGCTGTGTTGCAAATGGACGCACTAGAGAGAAAACAGACTCTTCAAACTTCAGCAAGAGTAGGGTATTCAGTTAGTTAGTGCATCTTGGTGTCATAACAATGACATAACATCTTTGCATGAACAGAGGTATATCAGCAAGAGTAGGGTATTCAATTAGTTAGTGCATCTTGGTGTCATAACAATGACATAACATCTTTGCATGAACAGAGGTATATCTGCAAGCATAGAATTTGTTAATTGTTTATACAGTGATGAGTGATATAGAACATAACAGGCTACTGTTGTTCTACCTGCAGCCAGGTACTTGGCCAGGCTCCCTTCTAGCGATGGCACTGGGAGTGGAGGAAGGCTGTCCTGGTATTGAAAGGTCCGCTCTGGCAAAGCCCCTGACAGTTGATTCTCCATAATGTGCCTCCTTTCAGTGAAAACGAAAAGCAATTAGTTGATTCTAACGAAGAAGCAGAGTCTGAAGCCGTGGCTCTGGACATTGTGGGGCTGTCATGGCTGACACACCTATTCAATGTCGCGTGGGGGACAGCACCTGTGGCATGGCAGACCAGGGTGGTGGTCCACATGTTCAAAAAGGGGTCCAACTATCGGGGGATCACACTGCTGAGCCTGGGCCAGCACAAACAAAGCGAAAGGAGAGCTGTGTCCGTATTCGCGGCACAAAGTCAAGCACGTTCTCAGTGGGTGTTGGACTCCGCCAAGGTTGCCCCTTGTCACCGATTCTGTTTGTGATCTTCACGGACAGAATCTCAAGGTGCAGCCGAGGTGAGGAGAGTGTCCGGTTTGGGGACCTCAGAATTGCATCCCTGCTCTTTGCAGACAATGTAGTTCTGTTGGCTACATCAGACCGTGACCTCCAGCATGCACTGGGGTTGGTTCTCTGCTGGAAAACGATGGAGTGCTCCCTCCGGGTTGGGAGTGAGTTGCTGCCTCAACTGAAGGAGTTCAAGTATCTCTGGGTCTTGTTTACCAGTGAGGGCAAAATGGAGCGGGAGATGGACAGAGGAATTGGATGTGGCGTCTGCAGTAATGCAGGTGCTGTACTGGTCCATCTAAGATGGAACAATAATTCATGAAATTATGTTACCTATAGTGTGTGTGTGTGTGTGTGTGTGTGTGTGTGTGTGTGTGTGTGTGCTCGCGTGCATGCATGCATGCGTGCATGCATTGGCCTGCAGTAATAACGAATATATAATAGGAACGGCAGTATTATTATTGAGTTATTTATTAGTTTAAAATGACAAATATGCTTTATATATCAATCAATGTGAATGTTTTAAATAGGGTTAATACGACGAGTATACAAGATTATGAACAGCTCTGAACTGTATTATTAAGTAAAGTATAACAACCAGAAATAAGGGAGTTTATAAGGTCTTGGCCACCTAATAAACACGCGTGCGGGTGCATCTAGGAATATAGGTGATGATCAAATTACGTTACGACGAGAAAAAGAATAAAGTTGATTCAAAACAACTCACCTGTTGTATATTGTATATTGGACCTTTGTGTTCAAGGCGGCTGCCGTGGACAACGACTCTTGAACCCGTTGATCGGACTGCGGTCGTTTGAACGCCGCACTCCGGTGCAGGCCACAATAGACACACGCTGCAGGCTGCGCAAAGCCGTCGCGAGGCTTCACCTTTACACTAGTGGGCTCGCTGCCAACCCGAAGTCGCCAGTGCGCATGACACACATCCATGTTTGCTCGGTGGTAAATAAAGAAATAAATAAAAAAATAAAAAATAATAAAAGAGTCGCTCTGTCCTTATCTTTTCAGCTGCCTATGACTGTTCTTGTGTGAGTCGGTGAGTTTCGTCCGTAGAATAAAACGTTTCGGGAGGTTAAACATACGTGTTACTAAATCTATGAGAATAAATTAACCAATTTCCGCTCTATAAATCATGTTCTGATACCATCTATACCAACTGAATCGATCACATATTAATGGGCAACAAGAAACTCCTGAGGCTTGTTTTACCGTTGTTGGTGGGGAGGGAACGAAATGTATGAGTTGACTGATCATTCAATTGCAGGAAATACAAAAACAGTAGCAATCTGACCCATTGACAACGAGTACCCAGAAATCCTCTCAGGGGGAGGCGCCCAAACCGGGGCACCCAAAGCCTCCCCATTCACGATAAGGTTGCGGGGCTGGCGATTATTTGGTGGGGGTGGTTTACAACCCAAGACAAAACTCGTTATGATCTCTACGCTTCTGCACTGGTTCCCAAGACCTCAGCTGCAAAATAAACTTCCATCCATAGATCCATAACAGCATCGGAAGTGGGCGGAGCAAACTTTGAGGGATACACAACAAACACACTGGCCAATGGACACTTTATTTAAAAAGAAATACACATGCATTTTAATTTGAAGACTGATTGAGCAGACAGTCTCTGAATAAGACCTTTACAATAATCTACAGCTTTAAAATTACTCTAGCAGGAGGTATGTAACAAAATATAAGAATCCATCATTTGAATTAAAGTTAAACTTGTGCTTAATAGCATTTACCCCAACCCAAGCAGAATGAGTGGACCGTTGTGGGATTATTATGTATCAATTGTTTTTTGTGGGATTATTTTGTATCAATTATCTTGTATCAATCATAAGGTTAAGAAATATATGTGTGTGATTATATAGTGAGATAGACATAAAGTAATACAAATTAACTTTGTGCTTTGCTCAGCCTTGAGGGAGTAGAAGATGACCAGTTGTATCGTCATCAAGGGAATTGACAACATGAAGCATACCTCTGTATCACCAGAAGAAAGAATCCTATGCATACAAAGAGGAAAGGTCAGCGAAACTTAATATGTGACTACAAGCAGATGATTAAACTATTGATAAGTAAAGAATGCAGACAGCAAAACCAAGTCTTATATGGAGTTGTCATGGTGACCAGAGGGTGATGACCAGATCTGCTGACCGGGGAGGGGCCAATCAGAGAAAACACCAGATCTGCTGGCAGTTGAAGAGTACACCCCATTCTAAAGTATAAATATGTGAACCTTGTAAGAATCGGGGCTGTGTCTCGGGGGAAGGCACTAGGGGTGACATCTCTTTCCATAGATGCGCCCTGCTCCCCAAATCTGAGGAGGCCTACTTTGCAAAGTATTACTTGTATCTTGCTCTTGATTTATTAAATGTACCTAAAGGGTTTTATTGTAATTTGGCATTTTAAGTATTCTTTATTAGCAGATGAGGTAGAAAGAACATGACACCGCTCAAAAGGCAATGTTGATCAGGAAGATTAACAGTGCTGATCTCAGGCCTGGAGACGTAATGCTGCAGATCCTTCATATCCATACATTCAATATGCTCTAGTGAGGACTGAACAAAGGCTCATGAGCAGCTCAGCACTTTGTGGCAAAGTAGTTAGAGCTGAGAGGTGGTGGCTAGCTGGAGAACATCATACAGAGAGACACGCAGGGTCTGGAAGAGTGACTCAGCGTCCGTCTGTGGGTCTGATTTCCAAGCAGTGATGGACATCACAATCCTGACGGTAGAGCAGAGTAGATTTTTATTTACGTGACAATGTTTAAAATGGCAGAGATGAACATCACTTGTTTGGTAAAGAGGCAAAAGTATTAAACGTGCCATCATGCAGTGCTTAAGGCAGTAACCATCTCTTAAAATGTGCATGTTCGTGAAACACACAAATAATGATGACAAAGATCTATATTTTCCATCATTTGCACAGAAAATACTAATCACAATAACTACCTACCGGTCATCTCTGACTTGATAGAAGAATCCATATCCATGCTGTACCATTGGAGCACCAGCACCGACGACTGTGGTGTACCCAACAAAACTGGACGATAACACAAAGTTACCGCCGCCACCACTGTGGAGACACAGAGACACTTTGTAACAGCTGGAATTGTGAAATGTACCTTTAAGACATACTGGGTTGCCTACATACCAGAGGGGCCGCATCATCAGACAACACATTGTACTTTTCAGAGTTGCATGTTATTACGTTTCCAAAATCCTAATCATAAAATGACCATGATACATCATCAGAGATTAAGGAAACAAGCTTGTGTTCATTCAGCGTCCTCAACCTGAGTACCCTTCAGTACTCCATTTGAACTGCTTGGAGTCATTGTTTCATATAGAGACTTTGAATGAAATAGGTATCTTATTTCAAGATGTGTACCACAGAATGCAACAATTTAGTTATTACACACTCATTATGAACAATTTAAGGGTTTGTCCATTTATCAAAGCTGATTATTCTCATAATGAATTGCTTAATTTTCACAGTTGTGACATTCACAGTTACATTGTATCAGCCAGGTTTGCAGTTTTAACCACCACACCTCTTGGCATAAAGTGGATCCATGAAGAGATGTGGAACAGGAAGTCCCTCCTCCTTAGCAATCAGATACAGGCCCAGGAGATGCCTGTCAAAACCTGGCAGTAATTATGAGATAGTCATTATTAATAATCATGTCTTGTGATCATAAATACTGTTGAAACCCAATGCTATAAAAAAACCTTGATGACCGACTGCATAAAAATAACTATAAAAATGTACATGGATAAATATTTATGGGCAATTATTGCCATTTTGGCTCACAAAGATATAAGGAAATTCTCACACACCTTCTCCATTCTGAGCTTCAGCCATTAGTTTGTTGTGCTTGTTGAAAGCCTTCAGCAGAGCTTTTCTCTTCACATCCTCCTAAGACAATCAGAAATTAAATCAAATCAAATCAAATGAATATAATACTTCAACAAAACCGTTGATATAGCAATGTCTTCAACTCACACACACACACACTCACACTGCATGTGGGGTCCTGCATGGTCCGACACCAGGCGACTGCTTCCTGGGTGCAGGGCCGCATGGTCTCTGTCCTGCCGTGGTAGAACCTGCGAGTCATCGCCGTCTCGTAACAACTTCCTGGTCTGAAACAAGGGGAGAGACTTCCATGACTCCACCGGGTCCCATAGATGAACTGCTGTCTGAAGGAAGAAGGGCACGTTTCAGCCTCCAGTACCTTCCATGCTTTCTGTAGTAGGCCAACTGCATCGCCAGCTGGACAAACGTATCAGGATTCAGTTTCCTCTCCTTTATGGCTGCTTTTCCGAAGGAGGTGAACGCGCAACACACAAGCTGCAGGTTTTGCGTCTGGGAAATCACAGTTGATGTTCGGTAAGATGGGTGATTATCACAAGTGTAATAACAAGTGTTTGTTACTGACTCACCGTTTCCAGGTAGTTTTGTTTTGCAAGGTGGACATCCTGCCTTGCTCTGTCATCCATCTTGAAAATCAGTTCTTCAGGGAGGGGCATGGTCCTCGCCATGACTGAACCCTGTTGCACGACCCCCATGAAGTAAGTTCAAGTATCAATTCAAAGCAAAGACTGGAATAATGTTTCAAGGCAAAAACTATAAATGGCTTACCTCCCACTTCCCATCAGTGGCTTTAAGTCTGCAGTCTATGTAGTAACACATAGACACCAGAATCATGCCATCATAGGGCGCATGCTGCAACAAACAGTGTTCACAGTTTGGGGATTTATGAAGAATGGTGTCAGTGCGGTTCCAAGTGGAGATTGGGAGATGGACTCACGTCACAGTGGCATGCAAATGTTCCATCCGCGTATGAAATGGAGTTGTAAGATTTGTCTCCCCAGCGAATGGTGGGGTCCCCTGTTAGAGATCCCAAGGTCAGCTGAGATGTGGGCAAGAAAAAAATGTGGTCAGCCTTTATCACATTACATTCCTCAAAGTGGATTAGTGATATGGGTGTGAGGCACGTACCGGCGTGTAGTTCTCTGGAGTGGCGTATGGTTTAGCCTCATCCAGAGAGACAACAAACAGACTGCTCTGGATGCTCTCCAGAATGCCCTTGTTGGCCGGGTCGATGCTGATCAGGTGCTCTCTGGCCTGAGGAGGCGGAGGGGACAGGAGCCGTCAGGCTATGTCGACACGCTGGCCGCTAGACAGCCGAGTGGAACAAGCACCTCTATTGCGCTACGGTGGACAGCCTCACGTTGGCCCAAGTGGTCCTCTGCTCTGAGGTGAGGGCAGCGACGCCGTCTCCCTCTGGCTCCCCTTCACAGCACTCTGTCACATACTTCAGCTGCCTAAATATGACCACAAAAAAACACAAACACGGATGTATGCAAATGTGCTTTCAATATCTTTCTTTTCTGGTACTGAAGTTTCGATGTTGTACGCATGCGTGTGTGTGTGTGTGTGTGTGTGTGTGTGAGAGAGAGATACCTGAGCAGCTCTGGAGGAGTGAGAATCTTTCCATCACAAAGAGTATCAAAAGTAAAGATTCGTCCTCGACACATCACCACAACATGGGAGGGACAGGGACCCTCTCTCTCTGGAAGAATCACAAAACAAAACCTGGTCAACATACATACATACATACATACATACATACATACATACATACATACATACATACATACATACATACATACATACATACATACATACATACATACATACATACATCGGTATAGTGACATAGAGAGCGATATGGACAAACACATGAGGAGCAGAGGTACCCGTTTTAAAGTAGTTGAGGATGGTATCCTTGCTAACTCCAGGTACTTTGCAGGTGCAGAACAGCATGCGGTACTGGTCCATATCAAGCCCTGCCCTGCCAGCCTTATGAGGAGCCAGTCTCTCCCTAACCAGCAAACACAAATACATCCATTCCATTTAGCACCTGCACTACCAAGCACAGAATAAAACACCTCTTTTATTTGATATTGGTGATTTGTGATGATAATGTAGAAATACATAGCCATGGTTACGTGCGAATCAGGTCCCAGTACTGTAGTGTGTACCACATGCCAACACTGGTCCTCTGTAACTGGGTGCCCTCCGCGGGGGGCCAGCAGTGCTCCAAGTAGGGGGCCGGCCCCCCAAAGTTGACGTTCAGCTGAGAGGGCATGCGGAGCTCCAGGTAAGCCGTGTCCAGCCACCACTCCTCCAGCTGGGTAAATGCAGATGTTTGTTAAAGGCACCACATATACTCAACTAAACACGACGATGGGTGCACTCGCACTCACCCAGTTCCTCTTGATTCGAGCTCTATGGAGGAGTTTCCGGTGCAGGACTTGACCAATGCCCTCTTTGAAGATCCTGACATTTTCCACTGTAGCCTCGTATTCCTGCTCTGTTGCAAATGGACGCACTAGCGAGGAAAACAAACTCTTTGAAATGAGTGCTCCAGCAGCATGTGACCCAAAACCCTAGTGTCCGAGCTTCTTAGTCATTATGACCAACCACTAACCTTTCATACATCTTTTCAAATAAATCAACTTCACTGTTCAGTAAATGAGGGGCTCTAGTTCAACGTAATTCAATCAACCAGTTATGAAAGCTTGTATGTATATAGAAATGTAAGCAATAGACCGCGTACAACTACCCATGTGCTTTACTGTGCATTTGATCGATCTCTGGGTTTTGACACAGGCAGGAGGACAGAGACGGACGTATGCCTCACCTGCATCCAGGTACTTAGCCAGGCTTATGTCTCACCTGCATCCAGGTACTTGGCTAGGCTCATGTCTCACCTGCATCCAGGTACCTTGCCAGGCTCCCTTCCAGCGATGGGACCGGGAGCGGGGGTAGGCTGTCCCGGTACTCAAACGTCCGCTCTTGCAGAGAAGCTGACCATTCGTTTGCCATATCTCTTTGACGTGCACTGGCGTGGAGCAAAATTGAGGGTTGCACGAACTATCTGCTTGTTTTTATGGCTTTCCTATTAAAAGGAAATGGCCTCACCCGATGCAAGTTTGACATTCAAGCAATAGCTCACAACGGACCGTGGGATATGGTTATAGGTATATGGTTATGATATAACCATATATCACTGCCTGAAGGGAGCCAATATTTTTTATAAAACGGTCAGCAACCATGGCAATATGAATGTAGGCTAGACATATTACAATGTAAATGTAATACGTTTTTATTAACGTGTTCGGAACGCATTGTTCAAAGAAATAGGCCTGCACACCCAACATACTAGCGGTCAGACACATTTAAATTCACATAATTTAGCTATTTATTAATATTAATTTGTATCTTGCCATGTATTGTGGAATCGCTGAAAATTGCTTGAAGGCTTGCGTTTGTAGTTACGCGAGGACGTTGCCCTACTTTCTCCGGTCGAACTTGTTTTCCCCTCACAGGCGGAGTGATACCAATAGTGAAAAACAACTAGACTCATGGCGGCGGTATATGGTTATTATACCACGGCTACGAACCAATCAGATTACTCGATTTCATGTCCCGGTTTTATCATTGGTGAGTTGAAACGTCCAACCTACCCTTCCATTTGGCCCATTAACGGTGATATAGTGACTCCCTGTCAGGAATAGTTTTGCTGTAGTATGCACATATGGCGACACCACAACACTTGAGGTGCCTTATTCTTATTCTCTCGGTTTAGATTAGATTAGATTCAACTTTATTGTCATTGCACAGAGTACGCATACGAGTACAACGAAATGCAGTGGTTTATGGCAACAACAAAACGTTAAGGTAGATACCGCTACCTAGTATACAACAGTGTGTAACAACAAGTCATTTAACCCTCTATCCCAAATTCTTCCCATCAACCAAGCAATCAAGCAATACAATTGCACCAAGATATGTTCCACATTTTCTTTAACTCCACAGTTCCCACAATTGTCACTGTTCCCTTTCCCCAGTACAAACATAGTGCCATTTCATCCTGTGTGATCCAATTGGAGTCTTGTTATGATGATTTCCTCCCTTCTGTTCCTTTCTTTGTAGTTCTTTGTTATGACCGTGTTTTGTATTTTGTATTTTTCCCTTTCTGGTCTTCCACCCCCTTTTTCTTTCTCCTTTTCCAAGTGGAACTGGCCTTTTTGCTAGTTTATCGGCACTCATTGCCTTCCACTCCCCCATGTGCTGGCACCCAACAGAACTGTACATCTATACCACCTCTATGAAGTCTAAAGTTCAATTCGTAAGTCTTCTCTGACAGTTGCTGATTGTATGCTTTCCAAGACAGCTATTGAGTCATATCACCACCCTATCAGGTCTGACCTCTTCAACCCACTGTAGCCAAATAATGGATAACTGGTTGGATAGTCTTTTTAGACTAAATAGCATATTAATGTATTAATAATTCACTGCAAACATTTAAAACCAATAAGGTTAATAATAATATGATACAGTGATTATACATTCATGTTAATGCAACATAAGATGACAGCTTTCTAATAGCTACCTATCATGTAGATAACTGTCATGGTTTAGCGTTTTTTCCTTAGTCATCTCACATCCCATATTTCTGGATGATTTCCTTTGCAAGTGGGATGTAGGCAGACATGGCATCTTCCTTGGACATTCCTGAAAGAGTGTAGATGTAGATAACAAAGAATACACATTGTTTCTGTTAAATATCTCCCTCATTTGATGAATCACTTGGCCATAATAATAAAAAACCATCATGGTTTGAGCATAGCATTTCACTCCAGCATCCTAATCTCAGTTAATATGTTGCAATATATGCCTGTTAATATTAAAATAATTGTCATTGTTGTGTCTGAAACACAACCCGTTGGTTTTTCTTTTAATCAGAAATGTAAGCCCTGTTTCACTTTACCTTTCCTTGTGTTCCAAGCCTCCCACTTTGCTTTGCCTTTCATGTCAGCCATTCCAGGTTTAGCTTGTTAAAAGATGAGAAATAGACATGGAACATGGAAATGAGCGATACAAAATGGTAGCATGAAGTCACGCTTCGTTCTTTCACACCCCAGTAATCTGCCAGACTTTTCCGGTGTATGAATAAATACCAATATTGATGTCTCCTACGACAGCCTGCTTATAAAGGCCATATAAGTCCAATAGCTGCTGGTCCGATGGCCTCGTCTTCACCTTCTTTACATCCTCTGCTATTTTCTCAAACTCTGCCTAATAGAGGAAAAAGACGTCGTGACACATTCACGACTAGAGCATGTATACGAAGTATGACAAATACGTATTTGGACATACAATGAGCCATCGTAGTCCTAGTAGTATCCTATAATACAATGTTTTGTATTATTGTCAAGGCTTACTGTGTATTATGAAGCAATTTCAGGTATAGAAATGCAACTGCAAACAAATATCCTCTTGTATCTTATGAATTATGTCCACAAAGATTAGTGTATTAAATCAGTCTTAAGTGTATTAAATGATCACACTAATATTATTCGAATACTTTATTATGCACTTGTAACGGAGTTAGAAATAACCTTGTGACACCAGAGACACAAGCGGGCACACCCACCATAACTCCACGGTTGCACACTAATTATTATTCATGTAATCGACACAAACAACCCAAACGCTGCTGTGCTGAGCAATCGATCACGTGGGTCAATGCAGAACATGAGAAGCACCGAGACAGAGGATGCAACTTATTGCGAGAAATAAAGTCTACATCAGCAAAACCACTTGAGCATTACCTGGTGAGACATATTTTCGGAGTCGTTGTGCAGATCTATTCATCAATGGGACACTGTGGTATATTGACACTCGATGCAATACTGTCCAGTGTTGTCTGCTGACACCATGACGACGAAGGGGCGGGGACAAGAAGGAATACGTGGCCCTTCTTTGATCGTGACTCGATGTGCTGGTTGTTTTCATGATCTTCATTAACTTGAAATGTGGACTATTGTAGCTACATATGCATATTAATGTGTGGATATTGCAAAATCCACGCATGAATATGCATATATTGCAAACATCTATACGTCAGAGGCCAACCTACGGTACCCAAAGTACCGCTACACGCATTTTGTACGCATGTCATGTTTTTGGGTGTCAATAAAGTTGGCAAACTTCAAACAAAATGGCGGCGCCCATGAAACCAGCCGTGGTTTGTTTATTGCGCTGAAACGTAATTAAAACGCGAATTAAGTCTAGTCGCCACCTTGGCGTCCAAGATCGAGCGACAGTAGGTATGTTTCAGGATATTGATACTGCGTTGATCATGTTTTTGTGACTATAAGGCAACGTAATTGTGCGTAATTGACAATGTGCCCCAGTAGTGAAGTCTCGCAATACGAGTGTAATATATATCTGTTGTTTTAGATATTAATCATGGCTACTCCGGGCAAGGCGACCAAGAAGGAAACGAAAAGGCAAATGCCAGCCAAGTCTTCACTTAACACACCATTCAAGGACCAATGGCAACCTCTAACCCAGAAGGACACGTGTGCCGTTCAGAAGGCTCTCAGGCTGCACCTGGAGTCCACGGGCTTACAGAAAATAGAAACCAGGGTATTTCGCAAGTTTAAAGAACGCAAAAACAAGAAACCACCTGTAGTGCAAGGGTGCGCTGCTCCAGAAAGCCACGACACACACGCGTCGCAGAGCTCTGCCAGGAACGGCTGGACGGACAGATCCGCCAGAAGGCAGCTTGCGGTGGGCATCAATGAGGTGACCAAGGCCTTGGAAAGAAACGAACTCAGGCTGGTGCTTGTGTGCACGTCGGCCAAGCCAAAGCACATGACCGACCACTTGATCGCACTGAGCGTATCGAGAGAGGTGCCGGCCTGCCAGCTGCGGGCACTCAGTGGCACCGTGTCTGAGCCTCTGGGATTGAAAAGCGTCCTGGCGCTGGGGGTCCGTCACTGTCATCCAACGGAGGAGGACCATTTTGCGGAGCTCGTTAGGGACATCATCCCAATGGTTCCACCGCTCGGTGTTGTCTGGCTCCAGGGCCCGGGGGCCACTAGTGGAGCAGATAAGGAACTGGTTGAGAGTGACAAGAGGGGCCACAAACGTAAATTGGAGGACGAATTAGAGCTCAGCAAATGTGAGAATACACAAACTGAGGTTTCAGATGCGGAGCTGCCAGAAGCTGTGTCTTGCACACTTCAACCCCTGCAAGTAAAAAAAGTTATCCCTAACCCCAAGAAAAAAAGAAAAAAGAAAATCTCAATGGCCAGCCAGAGTAAAATAATTTCCTAGGTGGGGTATATCACTTTATTTTTGCCTCGATGAATTGTAATGTTTGACTTGCTAATAAAACGGCAACATCAACATGCACAAGTTTTTTTTTTTCAGTCAAGTTTATTCAATCGAATATCCATGCTGTTCGAACAGAAAGTGTTTGCCGAAAAGTAATCTTTCTTTGCATGGGGCCATGTCTAAATTATGCTGGTACAAGCTTTTGGAGTTTTCACAAACCTTAGAGGCCTTGAATAAAAATATTGTTCTTCATTGAGAAAGCTGCATGTCACTTTAAAACGTCATCCCACCTGCCTTCACCAATACTTTTTTTTTCTTCAAATAAGGCAGTTACTCAAGTTGTCAGTTTGGCTAGAAATATTATAGAATTGCAAAACAGACATGCTTCTTATTCATACAAACTGTAGGAGAACACATTGACAAAAAGCCCCAAATACATGAACATGGTACAATATTTTAATCCGACTGTGTATCAACCCATTTGAACATTTGACCTGTATTTAGGTTTCAGTGCACCTTTCTTGTTATCCTATAAAGGGATATGAACAATTTACATTTCACAAGTAGTTATACAAATGCCCTAAAACATAACGTAGCCAGATCAATATTTATAGCGGTAAACTTAGGGTGGGTTGAGGAAGGGAAGAGTATTGTATCTCGACAAACATAAAACATTAACTTTCTGAATGCATCACATTTGAACTGCTCAGAGCAGTCGCTGCCCCACACAAACTATAGATGGCTGTCCCAGGTGGACAGCAATCTTAACACTGTTGACTCCTCTTCTTTCAATTGATTCGACGGTCAGCCAGCTCGGGCTGATGGACGGGGTCGCGTTACCAAATGTGTTCAACACTAATGGTGTATGTTGCTGGAAATGTTACAGCAATACTAGTCCTTATCACACATCAATGGAAATGTAAGCAATTAGATACAACACAAAAACAACTTAAGCAAACAGACTGCAACTTTCTCCCACTTGTAACTTGCATTTTAGATAACGTTATTTGGATAGTTAGACTATTCCAACCTTCCCATGAGCCCACAGGCAACGGTCTGCTGGAACTGTGAGAATGCAGTGCTTTGCTCCAGAGGGCTGGGTAAAACAGGCTGGTCAATCCAAGCAGATGTCAAGCGTATATCTGAAGTACTAAAGGCGCTGTAAGAGATGCATTTGTGAAAGTAGGTGAAATAGCTCTATATTGCAACAGCCATCGATGATATGGTGTTTGGTCAGTCACATGAGTCCCCCAGTCCCCTCATATGTGCAGCAAACAAATGTTTTTTTTCCTTCTGTCCTGTTCCAACGTTATCCAATCTGGAGAGAACTCCGGATAGAGGCGATCCCCTCTGTGTGTTCACAGGCAGGCAGCAGGACTTAGTGTTGACTGACAATGACAGAACGGCTTACATAACCCAACACGTCAAGTGAAAACAAAACATTGAAGAAAAGAAAGCTGCCTAGAAAAGACAGGAGAGTGCTAACTGCAAAATGGACAAGTTAGCCAAAACGATGACATTGCTTACAATGCCTTTTTAGTGAAAATACACATCATGGACGTCAACAAGAGAATCGTGTTTTAGAGTACTTTTCCTTTTTGTTTTAGATAAATACCACCTTGCCGGAAGTAAGCAGGTGTTGCATGGCTTTTAAATCCAGTCCTAGAGACAAAAAGCTAGCCTGTGTACAGGTCATCCTCGCAGCTTGAAGCAGATCCAGTGAACCAAGTCTGGCTGCATAGGGCACGAGACACAGACTTGGGGACTTCACGGGTGGACGGTAAAATCCATTAAAGACTTAATAAGACAACATATATCCACCCCTTG
>OMOU01066140.1:6288-18094 GCA_900312585.1 Malacocephalus occidentalis | reverse complement strand
CTTGGGGGGGGGTGCTCTGACAAAAGGACACCGCGATAAAAACACGACCACCGGCGATAGCCACGGCATACGAACACGTCCACCACTGTAGGTGACCTCTGTGAAAACATGACAACTATTGCCACTGGACAACGGGGCCTAGAACAGGACAATTTGCTCTCGTACCTTTTCTTAGCAGCGCTCCGCTGGTGTCGCTAGTTCGCTTTCATTTCCGCCTCAATGACAATACCACGTGACACGCGGTCATCTGGCGGCGCAATGGATCACGGATAACACCAATAATAATAATTATTATCATTATAATAATAACACAACAATAAACCGTGGCCTTCATACCAAATACTATTTAATATGAAGATAACACTTGACACAAACCCGACATGACAGCCTTTCGCTTTAGTAATTTAGACTGTAGTTGCATTGTCAGCGTTGTTTTCATTACATTGATGTTCTCAATAATGTACTCTCAAAAACAGAATAAAATAGTCTTCACCCAGTACATTAGTATGACAGTACAATTATCGACACATGATGAACTAGTAAACGTTAACATGCTTCACACATGTGCGAACATAATTGACCATTAGATAATACTACCTTTGAAATGTCCTCATGTATATGAGAGGAGTTAGAGGGCTAAGCTGTGCCACATGCAAAGCAGTAGCCTTATTGTCTGTGCCTGACTCATATTGTCCTGAACTTCAGTGTAACCACTTTTTTGCATCGTTATTGTCTTTATTGCTGCTAAACTTATTGACCCATATTGAATGGCTGCAATAATTGCTCAGTCTTGCTGGAAAAAAAAGAAAGAAATACATGGAAAAACATTTCAAGAGGAAGACTTCAGGTCCATGCATCCAGACACACACCACACACACACACACACACACACACACACACACACACACACACACACACACACACACACACACACACACACACACACACACACGGTCATCAGATCACAGTCAGGATGGTGTTACTTCTGTGTGGACTGAGGATAAGGATGGCGAGAGCTGTTGTTGGTGGCAACGATGAAGGCCAATATAGTGGTCATGAAAGTACATGGTCACTGCCAGGGGAGGTCCCAGCAGCAGACAAAGCCACACCAAGCCGTTGCCATAGTTACCCTGAAAATATCTTCCGAGGATAACAGTGACCAGAAGCTACAAGGGGAGACAACACACATTAATGGCTGACGAGGTGACCCCATTGCTGAAACCATCTCGTTTTGCAATACAAACAACGGCTCATTTATGCAGAATATTTGCACGATAGCACAGGAAATGCTCTGCCTCATTTCCTTATTACTATATTTCCAAACATTCTATGGACAATTTATTGCGTGGAATCATTTAAAAATATGCTATTTCCTTATGTGTAGCAGACTCAACATCCCGTCTAATGGCATGTACTCTTTGTATTTCGCCTTCATATGAAAACAGAAAACTATGGTGCCCTCTCACCTCAAATACCATCATGAGGAAGATCCACATTCGACAGCTGCGTAGAGGTAGCGCAATCCCATACTGTACGAGAAAAGGCACTTAGTCAATCTATTACATTTCCTGTTGTATAG
Organism: Malacocephalus occidentalis; assembly: GCA_900312585.1. Taxonomy (NCBI): domain Eukaryota; kingdom Metazoa; phylum Chordata; class Actinopteri; order Gadiformes; family Macrouridae; genus Malacocephalus; species Malacocephalus occidentalis. Next base: position 16,515 of record OMOU01066140.1, on the reverse strand, counting down.
TATTGCCCAATGATAAAAGACCGAAAAGGTTCTAAGCAGGAAGCTGTCCAGGTGGACAGCTGTTGGTTCTCGTCAAGTATCCGTGTTGTGCAGAAGCAACGGGTGTGTACCTCGCAGAGAGCGGCAGACAACAGGAAAACCAATAACTCTGCTTGCCAGGCGCACACACTTCCCCCCATTAGCCGTGTGTACACATGTCTTGAGGCACAGGAAGAAAATAAATATTAAAATCACAATAAATGTTTGATGAGTATTATAGGAAATAAAAGTGAAGGCTACCTAAACAATGACCTAGTTTGCGGAGTACCTGTGGCACCATTTCTGAAAGGGAATGTTCCAGTTCCTCCAGAAGGTAATCAGAGACGGAGCGTTCCTGCACACATTACATGTTATGTTATGTAAGCCTTGATTACATGTTAGCTTACATACTAAACAAAGATGCTGTAACGGAATACAAAGGCAGAGGCAGACTGACCACCAGTCTCCGTAGAAATGGCGGTCGCCAAAACGCAGAACCTCGGCACACAGGTTGAGGTAGGAATGATACAGGAAGAACAGCAGAAGCCACAGGAAATGTGTTGGTGCCTGTTGGGAATGGGCTGAGGTGTTAACGTGTCACTGCTGCTAGCATCTTGGATGCCATAGCTTTAATAGCTTCTTCTTCCATTTTGGTCAAAATGTTCACTTTTCTTATGTGGCTTCCCCAACATGCTGTCTTTAAAGTGGTAATCTCGAAGATTTTCCTGTAAATAAATGTCTGTAAAGTCACTATCTGTCGCCGAACAAGTTAACAAAATGGTGACTGAGTCACTGATGAAATCCCTTGCATTTGCAGTATTTTTTGATATTACAGCCTATGTTCTTTAAAAACTTTTTTTTTGTGCATCATCCATATTAATTCAAACACAGACACTTTTTCAAAACAAACATAACCGAAATTCCATAAAAACTCAAAAACCCTCAATAGCTTATGGAAAAAATTATAACACTACAGAAGACTTACCACAAGTCCAACCAAGTGCTCTACTCTCAGTGTGAAGTCCATGTTCTGTGTATGACAAAAGACAAGTCACTTCATTGTCCATGATATGATGAAAACCTATCCTCATATCCTCTAACCAGCAGGGCTCTTATGACTTACAGAGAATGAGTTTTCTGACCTCTGGAAGATGGGCTCAATCCACTATAAGAGAAAAACACAGTTCAGGCATTGAGAGTTGAGACAGAGTTAACACCGGTGTTACCATCTAGCTACTAATGCATTTAGGTAACACAATCATTCTCATCAAGAGCCAAATAGAGCATATAGACAGCCTACCTGCTGTACGATTCCAACCATGATCTGAATTAGAATCACCTGGTGATATTGGGGCATATGATGTAGTCATCCATAATATTTTAACAAGGAGAGAATAAAATCAAACAGGACTATCACAGTAGATATCACAACCACATCTGTACTCATACGGTTCATAAAGATTAGATTTTAACATGGAAAAGAAAAGTCCCAAAATATATCCATCGTTAGATTCATAAATGTATACTACCATTTGCATTCGTCTGTAGTGGTTGATGGGCCTGGCTTACCATTTCCAGAAGCCTGAGTAGCAGTTTGCTGATGCGAATTCTCGGACTACGGGGAAAGTCCCTCTGGTAGCACAGAGTTGGGGCCACCAGAAAGTAGTAAAGGTCTGGAGAATCAATCCATTTATTTGGAAATGATCTTCTCTTAAATGCATATCACAATGTTCTCTCACTCTCGGTGTATCGCACTAGTAGGTATCATGTTGTACACAATGTGCTTCACCTTTAAAAGTAAGATGTTCATCAACTGTTCTTGGCACATGTGATTCCTTAGTCTCTTCCTCTGTAACCGTAGATAAATGTACGTTGTCAACAGAGGCGATGGTGAAGTATCAACAGAGCATTCAGTCGGGGAGACTGAAAATGTTAAATACATTACCCTGTCTGTACCATCGATTTGTTTCCTGGTACGAATACAGCTTCAGGCCAAGCACAGCGTAGGACCATAGAGTGAAGAATGCCCCACCTAGTGGACAAAAAAGATAACAACAACCCACAAATGCATTGATTGATCAATGATTGATTGACTGGGTGAAAATAGCTGGTTAGAGCAGGGAAAAATCTGACAACAGAATACAAAGTAAGAACACGAATGCATACAAGTCGCATTATACAGAATGCATGACTTTTCAAAATAACAACGGCACATTATGTATTGTCAAGATAAATGAACATTTTCTTGAACATGTGTTGCTTGGTAAAACCGATATGATATAATATTATATAATATCAACACTATGTATACCTGTTGATATTGAAGGGTGCAGCAGAATTGGAAGAGCCGAAACCATCGTAAGTAGTCCGAGGTTTGCCATATGTAAACGATGAGTATGGGTAGAGGATAATTTACCCTGAAAAATAAAATAAAATATGGTTCAATAAAGACATGTAGACGAGATAAAAGCTATCTAACAATACAAGCTGTTACCTTGTTTTGGGATTGTTCCAGAAGCAAAGCTGTTATTGGAAATGCATTGGCACCTGAAAGAAATTGGCAAATGTTTATTGGAGAATTTCTGGACGGACCAGGAGGCAAAACCAAGTTTTTGTTCACACGTGCATCCATTTTCTTCTTTGCATGTTGTCATAGCATTTGACATTGTATATTGACCAACCTTTTTTCAATTCAGCAAAATATTTTGGAAGCTCTGTGCATCTATCGACCTTTTGATTGCAAAAACATATTTTGGAGGGCAGGAAAACTGAGATTGGTGTAAAGTATTTAAATCAGATTGAGCAACCAGCCCTCACCAAGGATGAGGCTGAAAGATGGCCAGTTGTAGTTATTTTCAGTGAGGTGCTCCAAGACCTTCTTCAAGTCTATCAAAAAGCCATGCCTGTTAAATAGAAAGAGAGAAAATAATATTCTGATTGTGTGTGTGCGTGCGTGTGTGCTTGTGCATGGGTGTGCGTGTGTGTGTACTCACTGTATAAAGTTTTCCAGAAACAAGTGAGCATGAGTCAACACCTGCAAATCAGAGAAGAACTTTAAACAACAATTAAATAGGAAGGACAAATGGCAGTGAACAGATTATCTCCAGTTATCTCCAACACATGATCACCTGCATTATTAAAAACAATTGAATAAGTCATTAAGAGTGAGTTAGTGAAAGAATGAGTCAAAATGGCCACCAGGAGAATAATGATCCAGTTGAGGATTCCTCTGTAGGCTGTGAAACGGCTGCCAGAGCTCAGCAGGGAATCATGGAGCCGGTGGCAGCTGCATAAGAACACCAGTCACACAATGTTTAACACTTCACAATCTAATCAAGGAGAAGAACCGCATTCAGAAGATTATGTATGATTTGGATTTGCCTATTACTGTCGTTATTATTGCTGATGGAAATTACTATTCTTTTTTTCAATCATAGGTAGGTACTTTTCCAAACAGGATTAATAACCCAAACACAACTCATTGTCACAGCTCAAGATCAACGGGTGTAGTAACAGTAGCACGGTGCCACTTACCACAGCGTGGCGTCATAAGGATGCTGTGGTCCTGGGTGGGCAGCATCAGGACCACAGGCACTTTGACCGAGAGCTGCTGCCTCTTCTTCTTCGTCAGAGAACGAGGTGCACACAGAGACACATCTCTTTCTGGCTGTAGGAGCAGCCATCGGTCGGTCTGTGTTCGACATTGGAGAAACTAAACTAAAAGCCTGGTATATAGACAAAGGCTATATTCCTAAAAAGGAGAATTCTATGCAAAAACACATGCATATTCCACTGTACAGTACGCAGTCTAATACTTATACTAATACTGTGTTTTTTGTGCTTCTTAGCGCTTGATTTCTAAAACCGCAATCTACTCGGCAAATCGGATCTTGCGACATCCTAACATTGAGAAAGGTGTTGAATAAGACGGCACTACACCTTGAATGCAGTATAACAATATAATTTGTAACAGAGCACACGTCACTCTCGGAGGAATCGGAGGAAATCGCTGGTTATTCCTCCGCTGCTCGCATCAGACCGCCCCGCAGGAATACGGCTCGTCCCAATCACCAGATCTAGCATTATTAGTATTATTACACCCAATACAAAAAAAAGCACTGCTTTCAATGCATATGCCCATGCGCTGTGCCTATGCACTTCTAGTGTACACCGGTCATGTCTTGTCACCTCGTCAAGACATAAAAGGGTCCACTAGCATTAAAGGAAACGGGACGTTTGGCCGACTCGTGTTGTAATGCAGGGCGGGAACGTCGTTTCAAGGCGCGGATCACAGCCAAATGTGGCCTTTCCTACCGCTCTGTTTAATACTGATACTCTTGGCACAATAACAATGCATGAGTCATAATGACCATTTTATCAAGCATGTTTTATTTTATTACAAAAAAAAAAGGGCTCCAAAATATTCGACAATTTCGACAATCGCCACACGACTGTCAGTTGATGGTGAGAACGTCGCTCTGGATCTCGTGGCTCAACTGAGTCTGGAGGTCGCTCAGCTTCTTCTTGAGCACCGCCAGCGCCGACATGACAATGGTCTCTGGTCGCAGTGAGCCGCACGACTCCACGTTGTAATAGAACCTGCCAGAACACGTGCACACGCACACACACAGATACACTGTTTGCCAGGTACAGACCGCATCCAATATGTTGTGGTAGATTGAAAATGTAGGATCTCGCAAGTGTACCTTTCTGGCTTTCCATTAGGGTCGTATGGGGCTTGCACCTCATCTTCTTCAATTTCTGAATATTCACTCTTGGGCCTTAGGAAGGAACAATCATGGCAGCCATGTTAGAACAAACTCAGGGGGCAGCAGGGTAACAGTACCGCACAACCCCACTGCATTATCCACCCTCAACACTCGGCCCTCGTAAACGGCGGAAAAGGATCGGAGCACACCATTCTTCAGGTCGCGGGAACACCGTGTGCCGCAGCGCGTTGTCCGGGTCGTACTCAAAGGACACCCCCGCCGTGGGGTTCCACTTGGCGTGCTCCTTGCCGAAGCCCTTCTTGGCGTAGGCTCTGAGTCGCAACTCCTGGCCCTTACGAAGCTTCACAAGAAGGATGTCTGTGCAGGCCGTGCGTTTGGGGGAAGTGATGACATAAAACGGATACATTAAAAAATGACAACGATTAAGGAAATAAGTGCAAAGACTTCATGAAGGAGGGGAGAGCCACAATGCAACTTACCGTCCTGTTCCACATAGTCATTTGGGTCATTGTCTCTGCTCCTTGAGGTCACCTGAAAATTGTCATCGGTTGGTAAAGAAGTACAATTTTGCCCATGGAGTACACCACTACAACAGTCCTGCCCTCCCATGCAGGGAGAGCTGGACGTCATGTCCCTGCAGACCCACTAGTGTATGGAACTCACTGGGATGACTCTAGGGTTGTTGGACAAGAGGTCCCGGGAGGTCACATGACGGGTCTGGTCCTCTGTGCATCGGACATCCAGCGTCAGCTCAACCGAACACTCTGGGCAAAAATCGTCACAGGTGCAGTCCTACGGGGGGGTTTTTACAAGATTTACATCCAGTCTATATTCTGCCAACTGTAACTGAAACACACATGCAAGATCAAGCGCCAGTGTAATGCTTTAGTTTAAGGCCCTGTCACACTACAGCATATCGTACTAGTGTATGCCAGCTGTGAGCCATGAGGGGGCGTGGTTAGCGCTGGCGCAGTACCAGGGGGAGCGGAGTGGCAGGAATGTCTGGAATGTGACGCCCAGGGCGAAAGGAGACCGGAGGGACTCCAACCGCCACAGCGTTCCGATATCATTTATGGTTTTGATCAACGCGCACTTGAGTTATCTGTAATAAAACAGCGTTTTTGCACCCGAGCCACGGACTCTCTCGTTTCCTTCTCGGAACCTACAGAAAGCCACAGCAGTGGCATTGTGACAGAGAAGGACTTTGGTACACCAGTGTATGTAAAAAATGCACACACACACAGCTATATGCAGACATACGCTAGGGGTACGTTAGGCATATGTTGTATACGTTTCAAGCACGGTCGCATACGCTGGCATACGGCGAGGCAGAATTAAAAAACATTTTTTTGGAGGAAGAAGAAGGATGAGTACAACCCCAAGAACACCATCCCAACCGTGAAGCATGGAGGTGAAAACATCATTCTTTGGGGATCCTTTTCTGCAAAGGGGACAGGACGACTGCACCATATTGAGGGGAGGATGGATGGGGCCATGTATCGCGAGATCTTGGCCAACAACCTCTTTTCCTCAATAAGAGCATTGAAGATGGGGCGTGGCTGGGTCTTCCAGCATGACAACGACCCAAAACACCCAGCCAGGGCAACTAAAGGGTGGCTCTGTAAGAAGCATCTCAAGGTCCTAGAGTGGCCTAGCCAGTCTCCAGACCTGAACCCAATAGAAAATCTTGAAAGTCTGTGTTGCCCAGCGACAGCCCTGAAACCTGAAGGATCTGGAGAAGATCTGTATGGAGGAGTGGGCCAAAATCCCTGCTGCAGTGTGTGCAAACCTGGTTAAGAACTACAGGAAACGTCTGATCTCTGTAATTGCAAACAAAAGGTTTCTGTACCAAATATTAAGTTCTGTTTTTCTGATGTATCAAATACTTATTTCATGCAATCAAATGCACACTAATTACTTTAAAATCATACAATGTGGCAGTGTGGCAGGAGGAGCGAGAAAGCGTTGCTGGGGAGAAGGACACCTGGAGCGCCCTGCTTAGCCTGCTGCCTCCGCGACCCGGCCCCGGTTAAGCGGAGGAGAATGGATGGACAATGTGACAGTGTATCAAATACTTCTTCTCCCCACTGTATTTCAAGGGCATTTTGTGCGTATGCTAATTTTTTTTCGCATTTTCATACGTTTCTCTCATACGCTGTAGTGTGACAGGGCCTTTCGGAGGCATGCAGTTTATCCAACAGTATACTTGCCCTGGAGTATTGCATTTTCTCCACAATGTCATCACTGGTGAGTGGAATGAGCCCTAAAAACACATGCCACGTTAGTACATAGACCTTCAAAAAGGTACATTTTGATATCAAGTCAGGCCACAATACTTACTATAATGATAATAATAATAATAAGTGACTGGAAGACATGAGACAAGCATACATTTGTACATACCGACTCTATGGGCAATGAACTCATCATGAAGTACTGATGAATTGGCATCTATCTGTATCCAGTCGATAGCTAAAATAGAAATAATGTTAGTAACGATGGGGAGTTTATTCAACGAGTAACGACAACAAGCCGTGCGTTCATTTACCTATCGTAGCCACCTCTGACATAAACACTCGCCGGATGGAATTCGCGACCCTGAATGAGAAAGCAAAAACATGTGATGCTCTATTTTAGCACCTCCAAGTGCTAAAATAGAATAATAACAATAATAATAATAATAATTAAAAAAATAATAATTTGGACTTACGCCAAATCGGTGTTCTCGATGACAAACTTGACATTTTCGTCCGATAATTCTGTGATTTTCACAGTCGGCTGGTTGGCATACGGCATGTTTAAGCTGCAATAGCTACAAAATGATTAAACTGTAAGATCTGTTCTTACTACCTACTCTGTTCGGCTTGCTGGCCTCGGTATGTCCTGATCGCTGATTGGTCAGAGGATTATATATTCCAGACAGTGATTGGACAAAGGAAGCGGTGGGTGAGTGGGTGGATATACATTTTGTATCCGGGTCAACACTCGGAATCGGATTTCAAAATAAAGTTCTGTTTTGTTTTACACAATTGAAACGCTGTAAATACATCGAAGTGACTGTGTGATGATGCATATATGACATAACGTATGTATGATGTAAACACACACAGACAAAGTGCTGTTCATATACTCAACCACTGAACGTTTAATGATTTTCAGAAGGACAAAATGCAGATCATTTTTACACAAACAGAAAAGTGAACTAGGATGGAAAAGCCGATTCTGCAACTGAAAATAAAACAAATCTTAGAAATAATAACGGGAATAAACCAATAAGCCATATGCTGGAGTATATGGTGAAACGTTTAGATTTGCAGGTGGGCAGTGTCCGTTAAAATGCGTTAATATCATCGTCTCTGGTTCAATCCTGTGAGGTTCTTCAGCTGTTGGAATGGGAGTACAACGTTTTTCCAATTAAATGAATGAATACAAACGCTTCAAAAAAATACTTACTTGAAAAAGTACTTACTGTAAGTGCAGCTCCCATTAATCCTTGCACCACTGATTCCCCTGTAGACTGCACCTGCAGAACACATACATTTCAATCAAAATCAAAATGTATACTTAGAAACTGATGATGAAATGCAGTGTAGGAGCTGCAAGTCTCCTGTCTTTTCTATATCCATTATTCACTGCACTGTCATTGGAGGTGGTCTGGGTGTGGTCACCGGGACTTGGGTGTGAGTGGTAATTATATCAATTGCCTTCACCTGTTCACCTTTTTTGGGCATTGACAGAGAGGGGGGGGAGAAAGCGCTTGGGAAGTGATATTTTTCTTTGACCGCATTATACACACAAATTATGATTTGGTAATTTGTTAATTTTGTGCGTTGTATAGGTAATAAGATGAAATGTTCAAACGCATCTTTGGAGTGGAGCTGAATTCTTTTACTATGCGCGTCACAATGTCTACTCCCATGTTTAGTCCCTCACGGCTTTTCTGGACTGCTTAGAGCTGCAACATGCAGTGTTGCATTCTTTTGCAAATGACAGCAGATGAATTTTTTATTTATTTTTTATTTAGCAGAAGGTGTAACACTCTACCGCTTTTGCAGTGTCAGCCATGTTGACTACATCCTGAATGCGGTTTTGGAGGAAGGCCCAGGTGTCCTGGAAATCTGGGGAGGAGTCCTGAATCATCACCAGCTCTGTGGTGTTAAAGATGCCCGTCAGCGCTGCTCGTTTGGTGTACCAGTTCACCTTTAAAAAAAAAAATAATAATACATTGGGATTTATGTGGCAAAATGACATCCTCCAAATGTTTCATAACAATGTTCTCAGAGGACTTACAAACTTAACACCTAAACTAACCTGGGTGGTGGAAGGTCAAATAGTTTGGGGGTGGAGATGAAAGGGTTGAGAAGGGCGATACGTTTAGTTACATTTAAAGTGCAAACTTTGATTTTACATCAAAGTGGCATTTTCAATTCAATAGCTATTGTTTACATAGTGAGCTTCACAATAAGACACTTTACTAAGTTGAGATGAGAAAGTGAGAACATAAACAAATACATTCAGATGAATTGTAACAGCTGGCTCGCATGTCGCCTCAATGCAGCTGCATCTTCGAGCAACTCTACACTAAAAACCTCATTGTTCTCATGACCATGACACTGACACTGTTTTAAGAGAGGTTTGATGACTACGGGCCCTGGACCCACTCACATCTGTGGAGCGATCTCCAGCATAGTACCAGATGTCATCCACCAGGGAGGACAGGTGCTTCAGGCTGTCAGGGATGTTGTGAGGAAGCAGCAGGATACTCATGGCCTACAGGGACATCATTCACAGTCACATGGTCAAACAGCCAACATCATATTTAAGGAAGAAGGATCATTGTGTGCCAATTTTATTCCCCTACAATTTGCCTATGTTGCTGACACCAGATTATATTGGTGTGTGCAATGATCTGGTAGAATACTGAATCAGTTAACTTATTAAACTCTCGTATTGCTTTCTGGCTTTTATTGCAGTGCTAAACAATTTCCTGAATATAGGAGGGTGTGGTGTATTTCAGCACAGGCACCTGGAATAGCCAGTTTCATTTCATAAAGTAATTTCACATTCACATGACATCAAATTCCACAGATACCACGTGTTATCATTTGACAATATACCTGAGGCCACGATTCAATGTAAGGGATGTGCATCCTCAATCTGGTTTCCACGGCGTCCCTTAAAAACTCTGCAGTCTTCTTTTTTCTAAAAGACAAAGTTGGCATGGGAAATGAATGTGTAGAAATGCAGGACTGGCGAGCATTTAGTTTGTGCATGCTCTATAATGCACACATACTCAGCCTGGCCCAGCTGGACCTGGTTATGCTGTTCCGCTAGGTTCTCCGTCAACTGGGAGTTGCACTGCGTGATGAAGTGCAAGACCAGTTCACCAGCCCCGTTGTCAAACATTCCAGTTGATGCAGAAGACAGCCCAATAGTCTAAAACAGACGCAATAACAAGATTCGATTATGTATATATGAG
>OMOU01066128.1:13274-24611 GCA_900312585.1 Malacocephalus occidentalis | reverse complement strand
CGTGCTTGACTTTGTGCCGAGAATACGGACACAGCTCTCACTGTGTTTGTACAAGGACCGAATGGCACGGACTAACGGCCCCGGCACCCCATACTCCCGCAGTACCCCCCACAGGATTTCCCGGGGGACACGGTCATAAGCCTTCTCCAAGTCCACAAAGCACATGTAGACTGGATGAGCAAACTCCCATGCCCCCCCCCCAACAACCCTGCAAGGGTAAAGAGCTGGTCCACTGTTCCACGGCCAGGATGGAAACCACATTGCTCCTCTTGAAGTTGAGGTTCCACAATCGGCCGGAGCCTCCTTTCCAGCACCCAGGAATAAACTTTCCCGGGGAGGCTGAGCAGTGTGATCCCCCGATAGTTGGAGCACACCCTCCGGTCCCCCTTTTTGAAAATGGGGACCACCACCCCAGTCCGCCACACCACAGGTACTGTCCCCGACCCCCACGCGACATTAAATAGGCGTGTCAGCCACGACAGCCCCACAATGTCCAGAGCCTTCAGCTCAAGCATCCTTGTAGTGTTCTTAAGGTGTTTCAATTTGTTTTTAATTATTAACTGTAGCCATTATTAATTGTTCCTAATCCCTCCAATTTTTTTCTCTTTCCTATTATTTTATCTTTATTTATTTGTTTTAATTTCTTTCATTCATTTAATTGCTTGCTGTATGTCTGTCCCATGTATCTTTTGTATTTGTGAAGTCTACTGGGACCATGCTGCATGGTGATTCTGCACAAATTTGATTGATTGATTGATTGATTACTTACTTCCTCTTGGGCTATTGTAATTTACATGACATTTACATATAGGGAATTTCGGAGACACTTTGATCCAAAACGAGTTGCAATAAGTACATCTGTTGAAAGAAAATCAGCAATATTCCCTTAGCTGGAAATAAAGATTAGAATAGAACAAGTTTCACGTGAATCTTAACTTTAAACTTGTGATTTGGCTTAAAGGGCACCTTAGAATATGAGTCTTCCTGAGTACGCAGAACCTTTTGATAATAATAATCAGGGCCGTTACTAGGTTTTTGGAAGCCCTATTGTAACAGTCAAATGTCATATTTAATTGCATCACTAGGGGTGCACGTTGTTTCTTTAATGAGGAGTGTGCACTATATACAGCAGGATTACTTGCTATAATGTTAGCTAACATAAGCTACCCCCCTGCCCACCCCCTTGTTAGCTTAGCTGTGTACACAGCTCATTGTGTACACAGCTCATGAGCAATACATGGTGTGTAATAAAATATATGATTTAAGTTAATTCATAAACAAAGCAATTATTGCTGGTTTGCCTTTAGGGGACAGTTGAATAGTCAAAAGACCTGTATGAGCTTGGCATTCTTTTAGCAAATAAACAGCAAGGCATATAAACAAGTAGGCATATCAACAACAGGGCAATATAAAACATGTATCATCAAGTTATGTAGTAAGACTATGTGGGTGCATGTACTGTGTACTACCTATTTGTACGTATGGCCAGGGGCGGTCCTAGTGTGGTCAGAGTTCACAGTCCTGATGGCCTGCAGAAAGAATCTCCATTTTAGTCTCTCTATTCTAGCAGCGTCTAGCGCTTGCCTGACCGCAGCAGTTGGAACAGTTTGTTGCTGGGGTGGTGAGGATCTTCATGATCTTGCAGGCTCTGGTTCGACACCTCCTGGGGTACAGCCCTCTCCTCAGAAGTCCCATTAATCCCTCATGGTGTGTAAGTCCTCTGATGTTGTTGTGTGCTTCTGAAGTTCACAATCAGCTCCTTAGTTTTGGAGACATTCAGCATGAGGCTGTTGTCCTGGCACCAGAGTGACAGGTTAGCAACTTCCTCTAGGTAGGCCTTCTCATCCCAACCGGAGATCAGGTCATCCTGTACCCACCCTGACGGCCTGGGGCCTGGCGGTCAGGAAGTCCAGGATCCAGGCGCACAGGCGGGTGTTTAGTCCTAGCTCAATCAGCTTGCCAGCCAGTCTGGTGGTGACTATGGTGTTGAAAGCAGAGCTAAAGTCAATAAACAACATCAAACCCAGGCTGGAAAATGAGGACAATCACAGTCTAGATTGCCATCCAATCTCATCAGCATGTTAAACTGATGCTACTGTAGTCCAATGATTTGATGTTCTAATATAGCTCAATTCTAACAGTGGATATATTATTTTACTATACTATTACATCATTTAAACTCTAATGTATTTTCCCACATGGTTTTTCCCAAGGGCTTTTCCATCTTATGGTGTCCCAACACACGTCAACACCCAGCATACAATATAGAAATGTAAATAAATAAATAACTATATAAAGGCTGATACAAAATACAATTACTTTATTAAGAAATTCACAGACAGTGATTTACACAAATAATGGCAGTGACAGAACAATGCAATCAAACATTGTGAATTGAATTATTGCAATGAAGGGTTGCATGAAAATAATAATAAGCAATGATACTACATGTAAAACGGTGACCACCTTACCTCTATCTCTATTATTAAAGCGTGAGCTTTGAAATGGTGAGGATCACAAAGCCAATTTACCACATGTTTAGTCAATGTTTTATTGAATCCCATTATTAACCTCAGTGTTCTCTCCCTCCCTCTCACTCCCCCTTTGTTCTTTCCATGGAGGCCTTTGCCTGTCATTATGTCATCCTGGATAGTCTCGTCTAGGGCCTGTAATCTAACCAATAATGAATAACGTCACTTGGCTTAACTCTCAACCATGCAGCAACAGTTTCACCAAGCGGGCCACGAGACATGGACCCCTTCCTGTGCACCACTCTCATCCACGCCTGCCCTTCTCCATTATCAACAGCAACAATGAGCTGGTCACCTACGAGTGGAACAACCATGTCCTTTACATGGTTGGCCAACAAAATGTTGGTCATCATGTAGTTTGACATGTATGTCTGATGGCATGAGTTTGTGTTTGTGGAGGCAGAGGGCAAACTGAGCACATTGAGTTCAGGGTCCGGGGTCATCTTCTGCTTGTGATTATTTAAGTTAGTGATTCAGATAACATTCTTGGATCACCTGGCATACATTGGACCAATGCTATCTTGACAGCAATAACCATTTGCTGTATCAAAATATAATCGATTATGTTTTATTAGAGCATGATTAGGAAAATGTACATCTCCTCATCATTCCTATAGCTTGAGCCATGCAGCATCAGCAGGAATGTGTTAAGGATAGAGCTCTATCAAGTGACAAGACAGTGTCAAGAAGATTATTGGCTTCTGTGTCTATCAAAAGTTCACAACAAAAAAGAAAGATGGCAATCTGAAAATAACAGTGATTTTTTTTTCTCCTTTTGTTGTCTGCCTACTATGTCTAAAAATGATCTGGTATTCAATAATTAGCATATCATATTATCTATTGTCATCAGTCATATTTTTTAACACATAGACCATGGATTTTGCACCCAGTAAGTCATAAAATTGTGATGTGATAATTAAATGAGGCACAATAAATGCCTTTCAATTCTTCCCACTTCTATTACCATGGAGAAGTCATATGAATCATGAGCTGAATCAAAGCAACCTAAAATAACACCCAGACAAACACTGCCCAGGTTTGTGTGTGTGCAGCAACAGTTACAATAGTGTCTCCGTATGCTGTGCTAATATGAGTTCCATGGTTTGTTATGTTGACTCATCATTGGTACATTCGTTATTAGGGTAAAGAATTAATCATTCATTCTATGATACATTTTTGACTTCAGGTTCTCTCAGGTTCCCTGTCACATCTAATGCAGCCAAGCACCAATGGTTCATCCAGTCATCCATGAAGTTCTTGAGGACTCATGGCTTTAATGGTTTGGAACTGGACACTGGATGGAGTGTCCCCCACAGGTCACGGAGAGGTTCACTCTGCTCTGCCAGGTGGGCTGGACATGGGTTCATGCATTTTGCTTTGAGGATCATAGTTGGAAGTAAATGGACACCAGCATACCGATTTGGGATTGCAAGATGAGCCAGTGTTCCATTATGACAAGGCAACACACACTAGGCAGAACCAACTATACACCTCGCTACATGATGTATGGAAACCAGCTATTCGTGGATACGGTACAAGTTATCCTGAATTCAGAGACAATGCATTGACAGAGTGACTGGGTACGCCATCATAACACATGTCACACTAATTCCAATCATATAGCAGATAGCAGGATCAGAATTCCCCACTCTTAATTGGTAAGATATCAGATTACTGGGAAAATAATACATGCATGTTTATCAATCAGAACAGATATATCAATATCCCTGTATATGTAAAACACAAGCTTCTACAGTGTAGAAGACACTAGAATGCTCAGCATAGAGGTTGGGGTGTCATGGGTGCAGTTCAAAGACTCCATCCAGTGAGAACACCAGTTTGCAGTTGACATTTTCCTCTGCTTCACTGAACACTGAGAGCCAGGGCCAAAACAACAATTAAGCAAAACATCTGCTTGTTTCTAGAGAGGGTGCCTCCTGCTGGTATAACCATGAATACATTTCAGAGGGCAACGGAGGAGCATGTGGGTGGGGTTATGCGGGTCAGTCCAGTCCTGGACCAATGGCTTTTAAAGCTGATTAGCCATCATCAGCAGTGGGGATGAAACGGTTTGAAAATGTTGCATCACGATATTGCGTCATGATATTTTCTACACTCAACCTAGAAACCAAGGAATTTCACTTTTGAATCTCAGTTTAAAAAGTGAAATTCCTTGAAGGTTGAGTGCTTCCTTCACTGGCGCAATTCACTGTGCTGATGTAACGAGTTGTTTTGATGTAAATACTAGATATAAATTTGAATAGTTGTTTTGTTTTCTTGTTTTCTAGCTTTTCTATGTTTAGTCATTGTGTGATTGATGTAAAATGACCTTTTGTCCTCTTAGAAAGCTGACATATCCGCACTGTCACTTTTGGTCATGTCATTGAGCAAAAACAAACCCATTTTGCATGCTGCGCCTGCAAGCTTTTTTAAAGGTAATCAAATGATCCTACTCTCTCATGCCATGCACATGGTTTCCTGCTACACATCATCGTAATGTTTTGTTTAAATCTGCCATCCTTCTAGGACCTGCATGCCAAGCAGGAACATTTTTGGCTGACCCTTCTCACATCCATGTGAGTGTTTGGAGCCCAGCCTGCGAATGGAAAGTTCCAACTGGCCCAGTTATTGCAGATAACGTTCCCTCGTTACATAACAAGGACCTGAGTAAGAAAGGGCTTACATAGAAAGAGCAAGTAATGGGGAGAGAAAATGGAGGTCAATAACTGGATATTGACCTCCATTTACAAATGTATGGAACGTGTGGTCAATTGGTCTTCTGACTGTATAGTTGACTTTCCTTCAAAAATCATAAGCCTGGTCATTTCGATTTGAAAACTCCTTACACTAAACTAATAAACAAAAGTAAAATATATACAGTTGCAAGAAAAATTATGTGAAACCTTTGGATTTGCCTGGAAGTGGTCATAACATGTGTTCTGATCTTCATCTAAGTCACAACAACAGACAAACACAGTCTGCTTAAACTAATACCACACAAACAATAATATGTGTTCATGTTTTTATTGAACACACCATGTAAACATTCACAGTGCAGGGTGGAAAAAGTATGTGAACCCCTAGGCTAATGACTTCTCCAAGAGCTAATTGGAGTCAGGAGTCAGCCAACCCGGAGTCCAATTAATGACACGACATTGGAGATGTTGGTTAAAGCTGCCCTACCCTATAAAAAACACACACCAGTTTTGAGTTTGTTATTCTCAAGAAGCATTGCCTGATGTTCATCAGTCAACGGTAAGACAAATTGTCTATAAATGGAGAACGTTCAGCACTGTTGCTACTCTCCCTAGGAGTGGCCGTCCTGTTTGCAAAAGAGCACTGGCAAAATATTCTGTGGACAGATTAAAGCAAAGTTGAGTTGTTTGGAAGGAACACACAACGTGTGTCTCTATGTGTAGAAAAAAAGAAGGCACAGCACACCAACATCAAAACCTTATCCCAACTGTGAATTATGGTGGAGGGGGCATCATGGTTTGGGGCTGCTTTGCTGCCTCAGGGCCTCAACATTTTGCTGGAGAACTTAAGGCCATCTGTCCACCAATTGAAGCTCAACAGAAGATGGGTGATGCAACAGGACAACAACCCAAAGCACAGAAGTAAATCAACAACAACAGAATGGCTTTAACAGAAGAAAATACGCATTCTGGAGTGGCCCAGTCAGAGTCCTGACCTCAACCCGATTGAGATGCTGTGGCATGACCTCAAGAGAGCGATTCACACCAGACATCCCAAGAATATTGCTGAACTGAAACAGTTTTGTAATTACAAGAGGAATGGTCCAAAAACCCTCCTGACCGATGTGCAGGTCTGATCTGCTGCCAAAGGAGGCTCAACAGTTATTAAATCCAAGGGTTCACATACTTTCTCCGCTCTGCACAGTGAATGTTTACATGGTGTGCTCAATAAAAACATGAAAACATATCATTGTTTGTGTGGTATTAGTTTAAGCAGACTGTATCTATTGGTATGACCAATTTATGCAGAAATCCAGGTAATTCGAATGGGTTCACATACTTGTACGGTCATGTACGGTCACAATGTAGTGTCACAAGTAAATTAAGTCACCCTCATCCTGGGAGCCACGAAAGAGGGGGCTGTTCTGGCCAGTGACACACTCCCAGGTTCCATTGAAGTCATAGGTCATGACATTGATGAAGTAAGAAGGATGCCTCGGGGAGCACAGATAATAGTAAGCTGAGTTGTTTGAGTCAATGGTCAGGCCTACTGCTTGAATGCGGTCAAAAACCACCTTGAGATCTTCCTCCCAAGTACATGTACCTTGGCACTTCTGGCCTTTAACATCATAATGAGACGGAAGTCCTAATCTGCTGTGGAACACTGAAATCCACATGTTCCACATCATCAGAGTCTGTCTTCATGATTACAGGCCCAAAGTCCAGCAGAACCCCTTGAAAACCCTTAAACAGCTGGCTCCAGAGGATGGATCCTCCAGCCTAGGGAAGGTAGGGTGTAGAGGAGGGTTGAGCCACTACCTTCAACTGTACAGGGCCAAACATGGTGCTGCCATGCCTTGAATTGTGTTCATGTCCTGGCAGAGGAGGGCCTCAAAGGTCTTCTGCTGCTTTCTCATGTGAGCATGGAGCAGTCCAGATAGTTGTCACCCACAATGCCTGTGGTCCCATTAGTAGTCCCTTCCCCCCAGCACTGTCTCCATGCTGTCGTCTGGCATCCAGTTCTGAGACACAAACACCAGCCGGGCCATTTCAACTTGGTCAATCTACATCCCCAGAACATAGTTCAGAAAAAATCATCAGAACAAAATGAAACAACAATCACAGCTACTGTATGTGTCACTCAAGACCCTGCACGAGACTAGTATGACATTGAGGGCAAAAACATTGTGTAAAACGGAGACCAAGTGGTGGAAACACCTCAGGATTGCTTGACTCTTTTGATAGTGGCCTAACTCTATGCTATGCAAAGACTGAACTGACCAATTTGCAGTTGTTGCCGTCTATCACTCAGATTGAGCGTATTCCACAGTTTGATTACAACACAGTCACCCAGCACCTATTGCACATCCCTCTAAGAGGGATCTCTGTGTCCCTTCCTAAGATCTCGTCTTTCTCCCACTGGGTGTAGACGTTGGTCCTTGGCCAACTGAGTATGTCAGGTTGGGCAGTGCCACCTCCTCATGTGAGTGTGGAGCCCAGCCTGTGGAGCACAAAATTGGCCAATTCTAACCATTCCAGCTATTGCAGATAGGGTTTCCCCCTTCGATAACTGTAAGTGTTAGATAAGTTAGATAAGTGTAAGACGTTGTTTTTACACATTCGTCCAATTAGGAATTACAGTATCTACCTTGTGTTAGATTAGTAATTTAGCTGATAATGATGAAATATATTGACCAAAAGTCCCTCCTCCATTTGTCTTGACTTTTCCGGACTAGACTTTGTGTATATTACATATTACATTAATGAATACACAGTATTCATTAATGCATGGAGCATGATAAGCCACAAACACACACATATATATAGGCCTAGGTTATGAGAATCATATAGTACGTATCGTATGTATATGTATATATCATATTTCGTTGGCTCAGAACACTGTTTTCCTTCCGAAAAAAGGAAAATGAATAATAATATATCTATATATAGTGGCAGCCTACCTTACCAGACAGTGTAAAGTAGTGGGTGGACCGATTGGAAAGAGCAGACAGAAACCAGGGTTTTACCTTTTTAAAAAAAAGTAAAACACGTCGAACAAAGGGCAACTAAAATCTTTAGTTCATAGCCCTAAAAGTCCATAATAAAGAAAAAACATTCAAGCAGGGTGGCCAGAGGCTGCTTACCCTGAGAGCGGACCAGTGGAGGGCCTGGTGTCCACTGGCCTCTCACACAAGTCACTCAGCCTGGACTTTGTTCTGCCCTGCTTTAACTCGGGCTTAATTGCCTCTTAAATGTTAGGGCTTTATATATATATATATATACTGTATAAAACTATGTCATATAGATTTATCTAGGAAAACAACCACCACAAAAACAAATTATAAAAATACTATGTAATACTAAGTATATGACAAATATAGCTAATAGCAAATATGGTACAAATTTGAAAATCCAGGCCAGTTGGATTAAATCTGATCCAAGTAGGCATGGTTCCCACTTGAGAAGGTAGAATTCCACCCTGAGTGACCTAAAGGAATGTTTTTAGAGGCTAGCTAAGTTGACTCAGTTGACATCCCTGTACAGCCACCATACAGGGTTGTCAGAGGAGCCACGGGCATCCTACGGTCAATCGTGACAGCCAAAGGTGTGTTTGAGCTTCCAGTTCTTTCCGGTCTTGTTCAGGTGCAGATAAGATGGGTAGCAGTGACACAGCTCCACTGCTTGAGTAATAAGCTATTAGAGGTCGTAGATAGCAAGGACTTAATAATGACATGTCTACGGAGCAACAGCATGCATGTGTTTGGATTAGGATAGATCACTATGAAGGACAATGTCAATGGCAACTGTGTCTTTCAAAGGTTCACAGAAAGATGACAATCTAAAAAATTATTTAACATTCACTTTTGCGATCTGTCTGAAAAAAGTAGCATTCATTTATTTGTTTTATAAACTATCATCACAATAAATCTATAGGACCACACAACTATATATATATATAGCAACCAGATATTTCATTTTTAATGAATACTTGAAAGTAAGTACAATTGTATTTCAAATATGTTATGTTCCTTGGTAGTTGGAAAAATAGATGTCCTACTATCTGTACGTTGTAATTTACACGCAGAAGCAAAATTAATGACCCAAATGTGGGCTCAGTCACTCAGATGTTGAGTAATATCATTGAGTACATATACTGTAGGCCTACATATCGCAGCAGAAATTGCTTATCTGCTTTTTATCTACTTTCTTAACCTATGTGGTCTTGACATGATAACCACATGTTACCTTTTAGAGGTATAAATAGTGAGACTTTACTGTGGAAAGTTAGTACTCTGCTTCTCCTGGTAAGGTAACAACGTAGGCTGGCAGGGAAATGTATATTTGTATATCAAAATTATTCTGAAATGATCTTATTTTGCACATATAAAAATGTTTTTTGCCTGGATTGGTAGTTTTTCCATGTTTGGCTTTGGATATCAAACCACTTAAATACAAACTAAAACTATGACCACTATTTGACAATATTGTCTTTTTTTTGTCTTTTGTTATTAGTAAGGTGTTATTAGTCTTGAAACTGAGATGACTAGGCTCACGGTTTTTGCAGGTGAGTCAAATGTTATTTACTGTATGATAAATGTCTTATTACATCCAGTTGTAAACCTCTAATCTACCCCCCCCCCCCCCTCCGTCTTTGCTTGTTTTGTCTATGTAGGCCTTTGCCTTGCATTATGCCACTTTGGTGAGTCTGCTTTTTATATTGATGTTTCAATTTACTACTTTTCCATAGTAATTGCATATTTGTAGGTATAAGCCTGTAAGTCTGTCTATGTTAAGCTATGATTAATGAATAATGAATCATCTCACTTGGCTTTTCTCTGAACCTTGCAGCAACGGCTAATCAGATGGTGTGCTACTTCACCAACTGGTCCCAGTACAGACCCAACCAGGGCAAGTACATGCCACAAGACGTGGACCCCTTCCTGTGCACCACCCTCATCTATGCCTTCTCTATCATTAACAATAACAATGAGCTGGCCACCTATGAGTGGAACGATGATGTCCTCTACAAGTCGTTCAATGGCTTGAAGACCAAGTAAGCTAAAGCCATCTTGTCCCAGAAGTACTTGAAACATATTTCAGTGAGAGAAAGGTCCTTGTGTCTAATAATATAATAATGTACCTGATTGCTCTTCTGCGTTTAGGAACCCTCACCTGAAGACATTACTGGCAGTTGGAGGATGGAACTTTGGTTCAATTCGGTACGTGTTCCTTTTGTCAAGATTGTGACTTCATCGTGAGTCATTATCCCCCTTTTTAAATATGATTTTTGATATTGATTGTTACATTTGTTCTTTGTCACTTGCAAATCTGTTTTGGGTGGCATTACTTACTTGTCAAGACATTTTTTCTCTCCAGGTTCTCCATCATGGTGTCCAACGCAGCCAACCGTCAACAGTTCATCCAATCATCCATTACGTTCTTGAGGACCCATGGCTTTGATGGTTTGGACTTGGACTGGGAGTACCCTGGATCTCGTGGAAGTCCCCCACAGGACAAGCAAAGGTTCACTCTGCTCTGCCAGGTGGGCTCAATATTAGATTAGATTAGATTAGATTCAACTTTATTGTCATTGCACAGAGTACACATGCACAGAGTACAACGAAATGCAGTTAGCATCCAACCAGAAGTGCAAAGGTAGTAGCAAAAGTGCGACATTAGAGCAGTTAAATGACTGAATAAATATATATACATGTACGCTATACATTGAGTATTGGCAGTATAGGCAGAGATATACATTGAGGTATGTACAGTATGGGCAAATGTATACTCAGTGGTGCTTGTACACTGGGGTGTACAGCAGGGTATATACAGTGAGGGAGCAGTGCAAGTGTGTGAATGTGCGGAAACCATAGTGCATATAAGAGTATACAGAGTCAGCGGTGCATATAAGAATGTTCAGGATCAACAGCGCAATTAAGAATATACGGAGTCTATACAGAATCTATGGTGCATATAAGAGTATCCAGAATCTATAGTGCAAACAGGAATAAGAATATCCAGAATCTATACAAGCGTATCCAGGGTCTATAGTGCATATAAGAGTATACAGAATCTACGGTGTGCGAGAATATCCAGAATCTACAGTGCCT
>OMOU01065946.1:2779-13293 GCA_900312585.1 Malacocephalus occidentalis | reverse complement strand
ACGGTGGGTGCCACCAGGCTTAGCATCTCCCAGATGTGCTAACCATATGCTGCGACTGAAATTAAAATGGGAAAAAAGAGACACTGCACACACATGAAAGGGGTTTTCAGTAAAGACGGTGAACAGGCTGTACAGATAATAATGGCCGTGCAGAGGCCACAATAAAGTTAGCGTGGGGGGGGGATGTTGCCGGGCTTTTTTCTACAGCTTGTTCCGTTTCCTGCTCATAAGTTCACTGAGCAGATGGGGGAGTAAAGACACAGGGAAGGTTAGCCCCCGAAGCCCATTGTGTAAGCCCTACGATGCCTTGTCTTGGGTTGTATTGTATGGGAGGCGTTTCACTCTTGTTGTTGCTTTTATAGTCTTTGGCACATTCCAGGGGTTCCACTAAAAAACAGAAGGTTATGGGATGTAGAAACACTGGCGATGATGATGATAATGTGGTTATTTGTGCTACAGGAAAAAACACAGGGTATAATACATTTTCGTCATTTGTTATAGATAATACATCTTCTACAATACCGGGAATACATGTTTTCAGTTATTGTGAAAAGGCTTATGGCCCATGTCGAGGGTGGAGTTAACTTGTGATCAACAATGCCCTCTACAGTCCAGCTGGAGAACTGCAACGATGGGAAATGGTTTCAATGTATCTAAACTATTGTGTTCTTCTTTAAAAGGCATGAAGTGAATCTGGTTTGTGTTAATAAATGGATGGAAATAACAACTGTGTTCCAAGTAAAACAATTCTGACAATACAGGGAAAAACACATAAGCCACTGGCTGTGGCTCCAATCCCTTTCTTAATATGAATTTCAATAACACCAGGCTTTTGGAGAAGCTGGCACCGGCAGCCGGTAAGACCTTCTCTAAATCAGCCTGTTGTGCAGGTTAAATAGACACATGTTTATTAAATGGTCGGCGTGTATGTGTCTGGATAATGTCTACCCTCGGGCAAAGGATGGCAAGAGGCCTGGCTGTGTTTCTGCTTGTGTAATCAAACTACATGGCAGCAATGGACCAACACATTTTTTTTGTGGGACTGCAAACAGCTGTCTGGCCTGTCATGTGGTCTAAATACAGGAGTCAAGTCAAAAATGTGGGGGACTAGTACAGTTAGCATGATGGCGGTGGCATGCTATCTCTAAGCTAATTGGATTGGATATCTATGCATTAAGCTCAAGAAGTTCAAGACTGATTTTGAAGAAAAAAGGGAAACATAGCAATGATATTACAAATATATGATACAATTATACAAACATTGTTAAATAGATAGATGCCAGAGAACAGACAATTGTAACTGCCTTATTGTATGTGTCTTTATTCTCCACAATTATGGGAGCCATGTTGTCAAATACAGCAAGCTGACAACTTCAGGTAGTACACTACCACTACAGTGTTCATTTAGTTGAAAATGAGTTTTAAAAAAATAGGTATGCTTCACTTTTGGGAGGAACAACAAAACAATTACGCAAAAGGCATGGAAGGAAAATGTTTAATATACTATGGGATTCACATCCCGTTACTACAAACAGAGGACAGTAAGCATCCAAGTCTTAAAATTGGAGCATTGGAGGCAGTGGACATGCGCAGCGGCCACTTCCAACTCAAAACTTGGATTGTGTGTCAGAGATACTTAAAGGAGCATCAGAAGAGCTGAAGGAAACATCACTTCAACACTCAAAACACTGGTTTCTTCAACAACAATGCCACAGCCAGAGGCACACTGGCTGTGGCACTGGACAACTGGACATTTTCATTCGGGGCCTGAACGTCTGTTTTTGTCTTGGTCTGTTCTCCGCTTAATCCTCCAAGTACCCCGGGTTGCCAGATATGAAGCAATTTTCGCAGACAAACACAGCGTGCTGTAGCCATTGAATATATCAAACAATCTGGATCAACTGAGATAGTAATAGATTTTACCCGACCTAATAATAGGTTTATATGTACAAGCCATTTAATATCTAAACATGCCACTAACATTAGGTTATATCTGTGTGATCATAAACATAGCCATGCATCTAACGTATACATTGGCTGATCAACTTACAGTGAGAACACATTGTCGCTTGTTATTCACAATAGAATAATACACAATAGAATATTTCTGGTGTTCGTGCAGTGTCCTCAACCTGGCAACACACGTGAGCTTCCAGTCTGGGGAGGAGGGGGCGGGTGGAGACACCTCTCTCCAATTAGTGCCTTTAAACACTTGTTTACATATAGGACCTTTAAGAGTTTGAACATGTCCCCACAATACATCATTGTAGGCATCTAATGATTTGTACGCGCATTGGTTTTATTTTGTATCGGCTGAAATAGGTAAGGCTTTTGTGCATAATAACCAATATGGAACCATATGATAGTTGGCCATTTCGGCATCCAATATCCATTTATTTTCAGGAATAGCATAAGCGTCCAATAATGTTTTTCCATTAGTGAGAACTAATTCTTTTCAGTAATCGCTATAGTCTTGATGTAGGCTAAGTGCCATCACCTGCCATATCCAAAGACCCATCCACTCACATATTATTACAGTGCATTTATAGATTCATAACTAGAGGATATCCATACCAATATGGATTTTTAATGTCCATATTTTTGGATAAGATCATTCTATAGATTATATAGAATATATAAATGCACTATAAGCTCAATATGTGACATAATGGGATATCTATGATGTGAATAGATGTGAATACATTGTTTGAATACATTGTGTGAATACAATGTTTGTTTAAAGGTAATTTAGAATAACTTTAGTGTATTGCTAATGTCCAAGTTACCTATCTAGATAGTAGGATGGGGTAGAACTTGCTGTGAACAGGATGGCCATTGCTAGACAAATTGACTGTAGATGTCTAAATATGATATAACGTATAAATATATTGTCATGATCATCATTGATATTTTCAACTTAAGTTGAAGATAGGTTCATGGTCAGTGAAATACTAAACTACTAGCACACCTAAAAAGCCAAAAAAACCACTCTGATGTTTATTTATACATTCAAATTTGATGTGATGTTAGGATGACACTAGCAAACAAATAGTAGATATGTTACGTTCCAATTTTTCTAATTAGCGGACGGACAACCCTCGTCTTTATTGTCGCGGTCACACCATGCATGTACACCCGTGCACGGCGGCCCTCCCAGTCCACCTCACACACACACACACACGCCCCCATAGGTGTCGCCGTGATATTGTTCCTCCGATTTTATCCCATCCATGGCCATCTTCCTCCACGGTCAGGCCAGGAGCGGTGGGCAGCTAGTGCAGCGCCCGGGGACCACCTCGATCCAACCGCCGCTGGTCAGGCGACGGTCTTCTTCCATGTTTTTAGAGGGGTTATATATACAATGTATATATATGGAGGAACCCCAGGGAGCACGGGGAGAACATGGAAACTCCACACAGAAAGGGCTGTTCACAAAATCCCAGCACTGAAGACATGGGGAGAACCAACCATGTCCCAGGCAGGAATCGATCCCTTCTAGCTGTGAGGCGACAGCACTAATAAATACAAAATAAATACAAACCCATACATTCACGTCTGAAAATATCGTTTTTAGAGGTCCATACGTCCATCCATCCATCCATTCTCCTCCGCTTATCCGGGGCCGGGTCGCGGAGGCAGCAGGCTAAGCAGGGCTCTCCAGGTGCCCTTCTCCCCAGCAACGCTTTCTAGCTCCTCCTGGGGGATCCCGAGGCATTCCCAGGCCAGATGAGATATGTAATCCCTCCATTGAGTTCTGGGTCTACCCCGGGGTCTCCTCCCAGTCAGACGTGCCCGGAAGACCTCTAAAGGGAGGCGCCCGGGGGGCATCCTGGTCAGATGCCCAAACCACCTCAGCTGACTCCTTTCAATTTCAATAAAATTAAAATTAAAATTTCCAAAAATTAAAATTTCAATTTCAAGTTTTTAGAGGTGAATAAAGAAATCATTTAATTATGCTCAAGACTTTCCAGAGAAACACACGATAGGTTCAATTTAAACCTTAATTCAATACTGTAGTTGCCAGTATGACCACAGGGGGCCTATATAGTTGATAACAATATGGTGTATTGCCCCCTCACTCCACATGCATCCAGCCATGTATGTGATCCTCTCTATAAGGCCATTGATCCATGGAAAATTACACTTGACCTTCCAGAACCCCCTCCTCGGTTTAGAATTGACTTGAAATTAGATAAATAACACATCGATATGTTTGGTTGTGTTTTATACATCCTATTGTGGAGATCAGTCTGGTTCAAATACCTCTCATGGTGTTTCCACCCAGAAGATTAAAAAAGAGAAATAAATAAGAACTGTGATCTCCACTGTTGTTGACTGGGAAACTCAAAGTGGTAGCAGACTGCATGTGGAGGATTTGGATGTGTGGTTGACATCTGTGCTTTCAATAAGTAGAATTAGTGTCAGGAGTGGCCAGGCAAGGACTTTTCTGCAATTATGTGGTTAAATACTTAATAAATACTTCAATACTTACTGCATTTTAAGGTGATCATAGTTCAAGCTCTAATATGAGGAAGGAAACACACTGATAAAGCATGATTCAAAATACCTGTATCCTGTATATTCTTAAAATTAAACGAAAGTATTTTATTTCATGAAGGTTTTGTAAATGCCTCTCTTTGAATTCTTGCTTCCCCTGCTGATCTGATTTGATGTTGATTGCGAGTCAACATGAATTCCCTGGAATAATTCGGATATTTGCAAGTATAAGTAATTTTGCATGTAGAAAGACCCAAGACCAATGCTGCAAAAATGTCAATGTACGATTTATCAAGTCATATGGGTTCAACAAACTGTTTGCCAGTAATGTAAGGAAAAGACATTTGAGAACTTGAAACAAAACTGAAAAAGTAATGTGCTACTATAATGACTGTTATGGGACTGTTATACAACAACAGTGCCATGTTCTTGCATTTCTTAACTCATTCTATGTATGCTTCATAATACTGACTTCCCACCATTCTTACCAGGGCATCTTCTCCATGGTCCATTGTATTAATACATATTACAACAAAATATAACCCTTAGTTCACGAGGAAGTCCCTTGACATTAAAATCTACCTGGTCAAGACAGCACACCAGTACAATTATAGGTTTGTTTACAACATATAGAGCATGTCCAAACAGACAAGGAGAATGAAGGAGAAGCATGATGAAAACTCATAAAGGAGAATGAAAGAAATCAGGATCAGGATCAGGAAACCAGATAATACAGTGCACAGCAGATTGCCCTGCATGGCAGATTGCCCTCCACGGCATGAGACTGGGTGATGGCAGTTGACCTTGAGAGGCAGCTGAAAATCCCAGCACATATCGTCCAGACCTTGCTGAGACCAGACACCATCTTGGTCTCTGAGGCCACAAGACAGCTTGTTCTCTTGGGGCTAACAGTGCCCTGAGAGGAGAGGATGGAGGAGGCTTTGGCTGAAAAGTTGTGACCAGTGGGGGCAGTAGAGTGCCACTTGGACACAGGCTCGGTCGAAATACCCGAGGACTCCAGGATACAACACTGATGATGTGTCCAAGGTCAGGAGATGTATGAATAACTGAAAATAACTATATTTGAATAATAGGTATACCACACGGTAGAAATACTAAGTAAAGGTCATGCAATTAAAATGTTACTTAAGTAAAAGTACAAAAGTATGAGAATCTAAATATGGTTCAAGTACCAAAAGTACTCATTATGCTAAATGGCTAATTTATGGATAATGTACATTTTATTATTGGAATATAATTATCTATGCATTCATCTATTTCTAAAAATAGAAAATAGGCTTGACTTGTGAGCATCTGCATATACACCCTGGGTTCTATGTATGCAAGGTAGTCCCTGGACCGCTCTCTCCTTATCACCCAAGCCAGGCTTCGCCCCCACAGAGACGATTTGTTGTTGTATTTGTTTTGTAACACCGTTGACTGCCACGCGGAGCCGCTATTACAGACATATATATATTTTTTAATGTAGGCACACTTGGATGGGCCAGGTAATAATTCCAAAATGGATTTGGAGTTGATGCATTTGAGTTCATTCGATAAAATGTGATATATTTATTCAAGTCCAAATGCATGTCATGCGTATTATACAACCAAAGAATGACTCCACGTTATCGTGGAGTCACGTTATCAGTTAGACAATCTGAAAATGCACAACCGTGTCAACAGCGATTTATTAAGAAACACTAATACTATTTATATCACTGTTTACATGAAAAACATTTTTTGAAAAACAAAATATTTATCATTTCATCTATTTGTCGTCCATTTGTGA
This sequence comes from Malacocephalus occidentalis, assembly GCA_900312585.1. Classification (NCBI taxonomy): domain Eukaryota; kingdom Metazoa; phylum Chordata; class Actinopteri; order Gadiformes; family Macrouridae; genus Malacocephalus; species Malacocephalus occidentalis. The sequence continues at coordinate 7,004 of OMOU01065946.1, read as the reverse complement.
ATGCGCAGTTTGGCTGTGGCACACTTTTCAAGTGGGTAATATTTTTTTTTATAACAATACTCACTCAACAATATTGCGTCTTGTTTCAATGCAGATTTAAATACACCCGTTCCAAACTATATTTAAAGTCAGTCGTAGGCCGTTACAAATTATTTGAGGCGTAATTAATGACGATAGTCTTTGTTTTGTATTATTTGAAACCCCTACAAATGTGACCTTCCGACTCGATGATGTCATCCAGACGGAGCAGCCATTTTGTTAGCTGGCTAGAAGCTAAAAAGATTAGCTGGTACGCGAGACACAAAGTGCTGCAATTGATTCTTCATTTTAAGTTAAGCATCGCCGAATTTGCTCACCTTTCTCTCTCGCATTTCACGTCTGACTCATACGGCGTAATTGCTGGTTAGAGTGAGCGGTTCTTCATGTTTTGAGAAAACGTAAAGGCGAAACCGGGTAACCCATTCATTTTTTGCGTTTGTTAGCATAGCTAGCACAGTGAGTGGCGCGCGTTTGCTCCTAAAGAAGACCTGCTGGGTGTTCATGGCCGCCGCATATCGGCTTCTCCAACACGGCGTGTACTCCAAGTAACTATCCCACCGTCGTTCCGCGAAGGCTTTCGCTTCGCATACGTTATAGTTTTGTATATTCGTTTTTGAATTTCGTTCGCTTTGCGTTCGGCCAAAGCGTATACTTTATAGCCAGACTCGCCCCCCATAAACCCTCGTGTATTATTACTCAAAACGCGCTCAATTTGAGTACGATTTACTAGCGGAACCAACGTGAAAAACCAACATGTCCGAGTTATACATCCGAGTGGCTGAGGATGAGAGCGAAGAGCCCATGGAGATCCCGTCCGAGGACGACGGCACCGTGCTGCTGTCCACGGTAGCGGCCCAGTTCCCCGGGGCCTGCGGCCTCCGCTACAGGAACCCCGAGTCACAGTGCATGCGAGGGGTCCGTCTGGTCGAAGGAATCCTGCACGCACCCGAGAGCGACTGGGGGAACCTAGTTTACGTGGTCAACTACCCCAAAGGTAAGGTTTATAATTTTTATGTCTATATATCGTATTTTCTTTTGTATTACTGCATGTAAACTCTGTGGCTATTGTCTCTTTAATGTGTGTGGAGCTCCATGCAGGGTTCACTTGCATTGCCTCTTGTTTTCATTCACTTAGACAACAAAAGAAAGATGGATGAAATGGACGCTGCCTCAGCCGTTAAAATCAAGAGGGGTTCCCAGAAGACGTCAGATCTTATTGTGCTGGGGTTGCCGTGGAAGACCTCAGAGCAGGACCTGAAAGACTACTTCGCCACCTTCGGGGAGGTCATTATGGTGCAGGTAATGTGGCGTTGGTGGCCTGTCTCCCTGCTCACAAGTCACAGGGGCTAAGTTATTGGGACTAAAGTGTTTACCTCGTCTCTAGGTCAAGAGGGATGCCAAAACCGGCAACTCCAAGGGCTTTGGGTTCGTCCGCTTCACAGAGTACGAGACTCAGACCAAAGTGGTTTCTCAGAGACACATGATTGACGGGCGATGGTGTGACTGCAAGCTTCCCAACTCTAAGGTATGTCATGGGATTGTTGAGCGATCCACATGCCCCACAACGGTCCAACATCTAAAAGTTGAAGCAGAATCAAAATGGCTGCCGTGTAATGACTAGCCACTGGCTGTTATGTCCTCCAGGCCGGTCCCGATGAGCCCATGCGCAGCCGTAAGATCTTTGTCGGCCGTTGTACAGAAGACATGACCACTGACGAGCTCAGGCAGTTCTTCATGCAGTACGGCGAGGTCACCGACGTCTTCATTCCCAAACCCTTCCGAGCATTTGCCTTCGTCACCTTTGCCGATGACCAGGTGAGTGGGAGGGGCCTCTGGCTGCGTTTGTGGTTTAGCTTTGAGTGTAGTGTAGGGTAATTGTCCCGTGTCCATATTTGTGTGTGTCTCTGTGTGTGTGTGCGCGCGTGTGTCTCTCTCTGTGTGTGTGCGTGCGTGTGTGTGGTCTGATCACTGCTCTTTGTCGCCGTCTTGTGCTTGTTTGCAGGTGGCCCAGGCCCTGTGTGGGGAGGACCTGATCATCAAGGGTGTCAGTGTGCACATCTCCAACGCCGAGCCTAAACACAATAATAGTAGGCAAATGATGGAACGAGGGCGGTTTGGGGCTGGTGGGTTTGGTCAGGGATATGGCGCTAGTCGTGGCGGGATGGGGAGCAATAGCAGTGGGGTTAACTTTGGCGCCATCGGCCTTAACCCGGCAATGGTGGCAGCCGCACAGGCGGCGCTGCAGAGCAGCTGGGGGATGATGGGCATGCTGGCTAACCAGCAGGGTCAGACCACAGCGGCGGGCACGGCCACGACCACCCGAGACCCAACCTATAGTTCTACCAGTACCAGCTACAGTAGTCCCACCTCGGCTAGCCTGGGCTGGGCTGCAGGCACCAACTCTGCCTCCAGCAGCGGCTTCAGCTCCGGCTTTGGCACTTCAATGGAGTCCAAGTCCTCTAGTTGGGGAATGTAGGCCGTCTGTTTTTGAGTTAAGCTAATCTGGTAAGTATACATGGGTGGGAGAGAAAAAAAGCTAGTCATCTTATATCCCTGCTATTTAAAAGAGAAAAAAATTGCCTTTCATTTTGTTGAAGCAAATGCATTTATACTTAAGAGATAATTCTGTAGCCAGTTATTGAATGGTTGGCGTGTTTATTTGGTGAGTGGAGACTGCTACACTACCTTTTTTTGTTTTTCAGAGTTTTCTTTTAAGATGTGACTGTGCATGCAAGTATATATTTATATATACTGTACCAGGTATATATTTCTGAAACGTGCACGAGTATTACGAGAGCCCCATCCCCCTCTTATCAACATTCAGAATGGCTAGGCTGGCTAGTTTTGCTATTAAATCTGTGTGCAGTTGATTGTATGGTATATCATTTTGTTTGCCTCTGTGATTGGAAACGCCTTGATGAAAGTCTCTTCTACAGTTCAACAACTCTTTTCCAATTTCCCGGGAGGAAGCGCCTCATGGGCGGCCATGTTTGACCGGTCTCAGTATCAATTCCCCTCTTCCCATGTGTAAATGCTTTGCCATCAAAGAACACAGCTTCACTCTGCATATACTGTGTTAGACGGTGGGTGTTTTTGTCTTTTTCCTCTCCTCTCCCCTCTTTAAAAAAAATTGGATAGATGTGTAGAAAAAGTGAAATTCTTGTTGCGTTCGTGTTTTATTTTCTTTCTTTTTTGAGATCGATGAGTGGGTATTGATGGTGGACGGGTGTGAGAGAGACTTGAGCGTGAGCGAACGGGAGAGCGAAGCAAGGTGAACGTGAAGAAAGTGTGAAGCGGGGACTGACTGTGCGGTGTCTCGAGGGAGACATCCAGATGCCTGCGAGTTGCGAAGACACCTGTGGCTTTGAGCGTTGAGTGTGAGAGGGAAGGGCGGTACGAGTGTGATCCTAATGACCATCGCAAGGACTTTAAATAATTCATCTCCTCCGCGCTCTATGACCTCTCTCTCTCCTAGTTAGTCTCTTTATTGACCTTAAAAATCTCTCTCTCTATATATATATATATACACAAGCGAAATGTTAAACTGCGTAAGAGTATGTATCCTTGTGTAGCCTTTTGTTTCCTTGCTGTTTGACGTGGATGGTGTGTGCTTAATTTTTCTCCCTTGTTACCACCCCCCACCCCCACCCCCTCCTTTGTGTGAAAATGTTGCTGTTGAAGTTTGTGTGTGGGGGAGAGAAACCTTGTTGGTGGGCGGGGTGCGGGGACTTGCGTGTTGGAGTGTTGTGTTTTGCTGTGTGTGTGCGCAGTGTGTTGTTGACGAGGTGGGTGTGACGTGTGTTTGACAAGTCCCCATCTGAAAGACTGGATTTTGAAGTGGCGCTGAATGCATTTTCTATGTTTTGTGAATCAAAGGGAAGTCTCCAATAAAAAAAAATTAATAATTTGACTAGGTATATTGTCCTCTTGATAGTGGCTTTATTCTTCTTTTGTTCTTTGTCCTAACATTAATTGAACTGCAAACACTTTAATTCGCATGTATAGGGACCTTGGAAACAGCCGGCCCAGGGTTATCGTCTGAATCCAGATTGGGAGTCAATTATGGAAAGCTGAAGACTGGAGTGTGGTGCATTAATGGGTGGGCCAGCACAAGCAACAATGGAAAATGCTGCAAGAATGCCTTAAACCTGAAAAGGGGATCCCTTCACCTCACTATGAAGAACCC
>OMOU01065754.1:6613-25614 GCA_900312585.1 Malacocephalus occidentalis | reverse complement strand
AGCCCATGCCAACACCTTGTCTGACTCTGACCCTCACCACATTATCGCTAGCACATACGGGGAATTAATATACGTCCAACATACATGTGTTTGTGTGTGTGTGTATATACTGTATATATGTATATATATATACATATATGTATACATATATATATGTATGTATGTATATATATATATATGTATGTATATGTATACACATATATATATGTATGTATGTATATATATATATATATGTATGTATATGTATACACATATATATATATACACATGTCCGTGCAGATGCAGCTGTTCATTACAAACACCCACGCAGGCAGCGGTGGAGCAGCACACAGCAGGCTGCAAGGGGCCCCGTGTCGGTGTTGTCCTGTGGAACTTCTCCATCTCCACCACATATATCGGACGATACGCACAAATTTATATATTTATGTATGTAAATGGATATTTAGGCTCTCTCCTATTCCTGTCTCCCTTTGTTCACCCGCCTTTTTTATTCAAATACCTGACTCATTCTTCCTTGGAGTGCGAATGAAACGACTGGTGTTACGGGTGGTGGTCGTATTAGTGTGTCGTAGTAATATCTGTAAGGACAGCTAGCCGCCTGGTTATTCTACTTCTTTATGCCGCTCTTAGAATTACTTTCATGTTGCAACATTAATTGTGCTTAAACTTTCACAATTCTTTTTCACCCAGCTCCACGAGAAGCTGCTAGCTCATTCATTTGTACAATTTGTGGTGGAAGGAAACCCCTGGGCCAATGGTGTTCCTTCTGGACATTTGCATGGCAGGGGTGTTAGTTAGGTACCAGACCACTAGCCTGACACACCAGGGGGTTTGTTACACAGAACCATCTGGGAAGTCGTCATTGGAAACTGTTTGGAAAAGGGATGGCACTTGGCAGTTGATTGGATGAACCATTCATCTCTTGCCATTGTTGTTTCCAAGCAAACTGTTGCTTCTCACTGTCGTCACACCTACACCACGCCCACATAGCTGCCAGTAGAATGCCGATTGGATAGCTGAAAACCTGGCCAGACTGATCTTAAGAGAGAGACAGAATGAAGAACACTTAACTTGAAGTATTGTCCACAAACTAGACAATGAAAATATGTACAACAAAACCATAGTGTGGGTTTGTTTTGTTTTCTGTTGAATGGAAAGTGTCAGTTCAAATCCTATCCTATCTGTGTGTGCGTGTGCATGTTCATCCTCCCCCATGTCTGTCACAGGAGAACAACCTGGACTGGTTCCCCCGGATGAGGGCCATGTCCCTGGTGAGCAGTGAGAGCGACGGCGAGCAGAACGAGATGCGCTGCCTGCAGGAGAAGCTGGATGGCACCGTCACCCTGGTGGTGCAGCTCTCTGCGCAGCTGGCCGAGCTCAAGGAGCAGGTAGGACACCGCCCCGATGCCATCCCACCCACCTCCGCAGTGTGTGAAGACAGACCCCCACCCCTGGTCAAACATTTGAATGTTTATTGTGAATTGTTATTTTAAAGATTCAAGAACTTCATTTGTCACAGAGAGGATATGCACTGAAATGAAAAGTGGCGATGGTCAGTGGAATGTGTTAAAGAATACTACAGATAAGAATTGGAGGGATTAGAATCCGAATATTTTTATTTACAGTAAAAAAAAAAAAGACCAGCAGGAATGAGAATGTAGAAAATATATAAAAAGCAGTCTTAAACATTTTCAATATGTAAATATGAAAAAGGTCAATAGTGAGCACAAGCATGCATGTCTGCATGTACGTATGTCGTAAGTTCTGTAATAAATGATGTAGTGAAACTATGTGAGTGCATGCGCTATATACTAACTAGTGAGCAGTGTAGTGCCAATAGTGCATTCAGCCGAACACACTACCCTCTGCAGAGCCCTCCTGTCCTGAGAGGAGTGTTTACCAAACCAGGCAGTGATGCTTCCTTTCAGGATGCTCGCCACCGCACCAGTGTAGAAGGCTTTTCCTTCCTCAGATCCTCTGTGATGTGGACGCCCAGGTACCTGTAGCTCACCCTCTCTACAGCAGTCCCGTTAATCCCTAGTGGTGTATAGGTCCGCTGATGTTGTTGTGTCCTCCTAAAGTCCGCAATTAGCTCCTTAGTTTTGGAGACATTCAGCTGTTGTCCTGAGACCAGAGTGACAGGTTAGCAACTTCCTCTAGGTAGGCCTTCTCATTGTTACCGGAGATCAGGCCCATAACCACTGCGTCATCCGCAAACTCCAACACAAAGATTTTTGTGTTGGAGCTGAACCTGGCCACACAGTCATGTGTGTATAGGGAGTACAGTAGGGGACTTAGGACGAAACCCTGGGGGGATCCTGGGTTCAGGGTGAAGGATCTGGAGGTGTGTCTGCCCACCCTGACCACCAAGGGGCATGGCAGTCAGGAAGTCCAGGATCCAGGTGCAGAGGAGTGTGTTCAGACCCAGGGAGAAGTTTAATATAGTGGTGAACACTAGCTAGCTCATTAGCCCAGGTCTTCACTGGTACTTCACTGGCACCACCATAACCCAGGACCTCAACTGGGAGCTGAACATCAGCTCCATTGCCAAAAAGGCCCAGCAGAGGATATACTGCCTGCGGCAGCTTAAAAAGTCTGCCAAAGACAATGATGGTGCACTTCTAGACCGCCATCATTGAGTCCATCCTCACCTCTTCCATCACCATCTGGTACGCTGCTGCCACTGCTAAGAAAAAGGGCAGACTGCAGCATGTCATTGGCTCTGCTGAAAAGGTGATTGGCTGAAATCTGCCATCTCTCCAGGATCTGCACGAGATTGTGATGATCCCTCCCATCTGAGACATCCCCTCCGGCAGGAGCTTGTGGTCCATCAGGACCAAAACCCCACGCCACAAGTTCTTCCCCACAGCAATTGGCATCAATAACAAGACCCAGGACCCCCATTGATCCCAAACCCCTATTAGCGGACGGACAACCCCCGTCTTTATTGTCGCGGTCATACCATGCATGTACACCCGTGCACGGCGGCCCTCCCAGTCCACCCTACACACAAACACCCCATAGGTCGCCGTGATATTGTTCCTCCGCTTTTATCCCATCCATGGCCATCTTCCTCCGCGGTCAGGCCAGGAGCGGTGGGCAGCTAGTGCAGCGCCCGGGGACCACCTTGATCCAACTGCCACTGGTCAGGCGACGGTCTTCTTCCATATTTTTAGAGGGGTTATATATACAGTGTATATATATGGAGGAACCCCAGGGAGCACGGGGAGAACATGGAAACTCCACACAGAAAGGGCTGTTCACGAAATCCCAGCACTGAAGACATGGGGAGAACCAACCATGTCCCAGGCGGGAATCGATCCCTTCTAGCTGTGAGGCGACAGCACTACCGACTGTGCCACCGTGCTCCGCTTTGTAATAAAAATAAAAACATTCATTTCTTTATTTTTCTATATTATTACTCTCTCAATGTTTAATGTTCTGCATCAAATTCACAATAGCAAAATCAAAATTAAAGCCAATAACATTCTGATTCTGATTCAGTACTCGTCCAGATATGGTGTCTGGACCTGCAGCTTTCTTTGTGTTCACCCTCATCAGAGCCCTCCTCACGTCGTGCTGAGTCACACAGAGAGTGTGCTCGTCCCTAGCAATGGAAGTCACGTCAGCTATGGTCTCACTAATTGTGTTGTTGCTAGCCTCAACCCGAGCATAAAATGAGTTCAGATTGTCCACTAGGGATGCGTCGGCTCTCACAGTTGCGGGAGATCTGCTCTGGTAGTCTGTGATAGTCCATAGCCTCTGCCATAGGGGTCTGGTGTCTCACTGCTCCATCTCCGAATCCACTCTGTCTCTGTACCTTCTCTTTGCCTCCTTCACCACTCGCCGGAGTCCATAGGCCACTTTGTATTTGTCCATGTGGCCGGATACACAGCCGGAATTGTAGGCAGCACTACAGGTATTCAGGGTGTTGCGGATGGATGCATTGGCCCACGTTTTTGGATTAGGAAAGGTTCTAACTTAAACCGTGGGGAGGATGTTGTCCGCTACCATTGCTATGAAGCTCGTCACTACGTCCGTATTGACAACGTCACTGGAAATGGATCACAACATCAGGATGGATCAGAACTCTCAGGGCGTCCTGAAGATCGGCATCAGTTTGGTCAGACCAGTGTTTTACTTAACTTTACTTCCCTCGTCACTACCACCTTCCATATATCCTCTGTTTATACTCAGGAAAATGGTGGCATATAAACATTAATTCAAGATGTCCCCTGCCTCTCCCATATGTGATTTCAGTCACACACCAATTGTTGTTCCCTTTTCATGGCAAAACTGTACTAAACAAACAGGGTGATCCAGATTCTGACAGTCACATACCCACAAGACCGCAAGGACCACAATGAGGCTTTCCACAGAAAACGCCACACATCTTGGCTCCATCTTGGTTCTAAACCCTAGCTAGGCTTCTGCATTCAGTTCCTCCCAGCTGGCATTTGGAACCAAGATGGCCACTATAGGTGAATATAAGACCGGGTTAATGTCCCTCGGGTGTGAATGCATTTTACGGAGTTCCTCTGTCACCAGCAGAGACAATATATGTCCAAATCCACCACTGATGCTTTTTCAATCAGATAGGCAGATTAATGTGGAGCACTCTCGTAGTGGGGAAAATATATCTTGGGTATCGATCAACACAAGATCTGTTACAACTTTGCCCCAAAATCCCAATTGCTACATAAAAATACAAATGCTAAATGGAAATGCATCTCCTCTCTCTTTCATCCCTACAGATGACGGAACAGAGGAAGAACAAGCAGAGGCTTGGATTCCTGGGCCCACCGCAGGTCAACAGCAACAACCACCACCACATCCCAGCCCACTGAGGGGGAGGAACATCCCAAAACATAAGTGCAGGTTGTAGCCACGCCTTGTGACCGTTCCAATGCAAGGGGTTAGCAATCAGTAAACATTTTTGAAATTTCTTTAACTTACAAACAGTACCTTATATTAAATGTGCCTTGGGGGTGTGTGTGGTGGCGGGGAGGGGTCCCATTCAATAACACCAGCATGTTTTGAGTTGTGTTCAAGACCGCCGGAGTTGCCCGGGCAAACCTCGGCACTTGCTTCTCGGCTGGGTGACTTCCTGGGTGCAGCACACATCTGTGGTGTCCAGGGAGAGGTTATGTTCAGATGTGGTCGCACCGCACTCGGCCATATGTCAGGCCATATGTCAGCAGCTCTCCTCCATGGAGGGTGGCTGTGTGAGAGACTCTACCGCTTGTCTGTCTGCTCTGTCTGTCTTGCTCTTTACATGTTGTTGAAGTGGTCATGTTGTCACAAAGGACCTTGTGTGTGGATGCTGAGACATCAGTTGTAGAAAATGGACATTCGATCGTAGTATTATGATTTTAATTATAAATAATGTTTTGTTTGTTTGTGTTTTGTTTGTTTTTCCTTGCTGCCTTGCTCTTTTACAAATTACAAATTAACAAATTGGTCTCTCTCCAATTTGAGAGTGCATCTTTTTAAAGAATAATAATAAATACAGATATTTAACTAGAAACTGGAGATGGTCATCATGCCTTTACTGCACCAATTTATTTTACTTTCTCTAGACTTTTATTAAGCATATAAAATGTTTGAACATGTGTATTAAAGTAACTGATTACCTGTGTGGAACTTACTTGAAAGGCCTTTCTGTGTCTAAATCTAATTGTCTGGTACAAACTGTAGTGTTTGCATGTTATTAATGACAGCACTGGTACTGTAAAGATGGAGCTGTCCTGTGCGCTTCTACAGTGGTAATCAACCTGGATAGCTCTCTGCCGGCTCAAATGTTTGAATCTTGCACAACCACATAGCTTAGTTGTCCTTCAATACCTTCTGTCAAACAAAGTATATCATAGTCTGTTTTTATCTTCTCAGGTGCTCTATTGTAATAAAACAAATATTTGGCATACAGAACTTCTCTTGTAAGTCTTGTTATTGCATGGAGATCATGCAATGGTGCTCCACTGCCACATACAGTATATGCACACTGCACACCCTCCGTCCTCCAGATCTACATTTCAGATGGAAGTCACCATCATCCTGTTTTAACAGTAGTAAAAAGACTCTCAACTAGTATTAATGATTGATGCATCATATAATAGGAAATATTATACAATATAATATTCCAATGTTTAGTAGTACATTTTGTCAGAAAATGCTGCCTGCATTGTAAATAATGTAAATAACCTTGCATAATGTTCTCAGTGTGAGTACGTATTACCTGTGAGCTACCAACCTTACCAGTGCACAGGTCAGGGTCATTGTGGAATGTGTAACAAGAACAACATGGTTCACCTTTGTGTATTGAATCATGTTGAGTGTGTAAACAACCAGAATTCGGAAAGAACCGCCTTGATATTTTCTCAGGTTATCATAAGATGATCAAATGAAAATAATATTGTTCCCGGTACTCGTCATACTCAGAGAGTGAGACAGTTCAAAATGTTTCAAAGCCAACTGATTCTTATTGTTATACTACAACTACATCTAGCCATGCTGCATTTCAGGTGTTCCAAGAAAACCTGAACATCACTCCGTATTGGATGAGTGTGGATGAGATCTGTGCCATTGCACAATACTATCAACCAAAATGTATATTATAATGTAAATATTATAATGTAATTTAAAATGCACACCTTTTAGTTTTTTTCAGTTTAAGAATTGAGTAAGAATTTTGCTTTCAGCAACATACATCTTTCTCCTGAAATTCAAAAAAGTAGTTGGTTAACTTACAGTGTTCAACCTTGAGTCAGAAGGTGTGTGTTTGTGCACGTATATAGTAACATTCCCTTGTGATGGCTACCATGTGACTTCCAGTGTCTGGCTGTGTGCCTCTAAGGTCACATGATGCACCATCAACACAATAATTCTGCCCACATGAAAACACATCCATTGCCATATGGAGCTGACGCCTTTCAACTTTCAACAGGCCACACACGCATCAGGTCTCTAGCACCAACCAGTATCCATGTTACGTTGCCTTGAAATAACGGTATCAACGTTCACCTGTAAGTTGTGAATAGCACACATTTATTCACACAGAACAGTTTCTGTTCTGTGTGAATAAATGTGTGAATGTGTGTGTGTGAGCAGGCCAGTCCTGCTGCAAGTCTGGGTACCCCTCCCTATTCCCCCCCCTGTGTAGTCTGACTCCTCCTGGGCCCTATGACACACGCCCTCAGACAACATACCACAGGCCGGCACCAGGAGCCCGTCTGAACGCCGCCTCTGGAGCTCATGGCACCATGCCCATACCCGGGCAGGTGCTGTTTATTGTACTGTTTACATGCTTGTTGGGTGCACAGGAGAGGATTGGATTCACAGAGCAACTCCAACCCTCTGCACCCCCCTACATTCCACCCACCACCTTTCAACTGGACACAAGTTGAGGTATGGCGTGGCTTTAGGGATGTGACTAATCGTCCCAAGATCATGTTGAAGATAATACACATCAACATAATTATAATAATTATTATAGTCATATTTAGGCTCGATTGAACAGAAAAGTTAACCAGCAAACATCATGGATACCACATTCTTACTTTATTTATTTCTATCTGGTGTTAGTTTTCTTGCCATTAACTCAGATCCAGCCACTCCCCCCTGCCATGCAATCATCTCATTCCCCTCACCTGGTTTTCCCCACTCATCTCCCCAGCTGTAGATAATTCCCTCATTAGTTCTGCATATATATAGACCAGGTTCAATCCTTTTTTTCCCCTGCCAGATTGTCAGATGTGCCCGCATTACTGGTTTGTATATCTGCCTGACTTTCCTGTTTTGACCCTGACGGCCCACCAGAATATAGGTCGACTCCCTGCGAACCACGCAGCTTTTGTTTTGAGAGGAAAAAGGGTGATCCCCTTTTAATGCTGACATCTACGGACCGTGTTTTCTTCCACTGCGAGGACCGCAACAAAGACGTTTCCCAGCCAGCTACTGAGATCCGGATATCAAGTTTGCCAAGCACGAACCCCGCTGGACTCGATAAACACCGTTAATTGGTTAATCAAGGCTGAATTCACCGCCTTCTGATCAATACCCCGTGCCTTTAACTGTTTGCTAGTATTATTAGTATTATTATGATATTGTAAACACGTTTTGCCTCCTTCCCTTTTGTTTTGATCTCAAGTCTGAGTGGACTCCCGGCCATTGTTGTAAGATCTGTACATGCCCATCTCTTTTGGTTTTCTCTCCTTTTTTACCATACATCTAGTTGTAATGTTTTGATATTGGTGTTAGAAGTGAGTGATATAAAACCTCCCACCTAGTCACTCACTGATCACGTAGATCCCTTTGTTAGAACTACCTCCCACATTCATAGTCATATCTCATGTGTGTTATTGTCCCCGTGTCCCCAAAGGCACTGCCTTATCAGAGGTGCCATTTGCTTTGATCTTTCTTTGTCACACACCAAAGGAAAACTTAAGGTTGTGTATTGCTTATTGCATTTCAGGAATATTTGCCATTTGCCAACTTGAATTTAATAAACATTCTTATATTCTGTTTGTGGTTTTTGCTTGAATATTGTGTTGAAGCCAGCCTCTATTGCATAAAGAACTCTGAACCCTTCAATTGATTAACTATTAATGGTAACTTTAATTGTAATTATCAATTCATTATTCATCATAATTCCACTTTAGTTCAGTCTATTATGAGACTTAATCCACTGTCTGGTTATTGGTCCCTGGTCTCAGGGAGGTGCCCTGTATTCATTCTGATTCATATTTTTATTTAAATAATGAATAATTAGCATTGATAATTGTTAATTATATGCTAAAAACCGTCCGTAGGACCATCACTATATATATATACAGAAACATTGGCAATTAAATTCCACAAAAAAGTTATTTATTTACACAATTGTTTTCATCCTTTCCCCTGTAAAGGCACACTCCACAATAAAAGCCAAGTTCAAAGCTACTAATATACAAATGCATCATCCCAAAGCCCAATTGCAGTGAAGTACAACTCAATAAAAATGAATCAAGCATTCCACAAACTCCCACAGGAGATACTTTATTCTTAGCCCCTTTAAAATCCTGTCTGACTCCCTTTAAAATCCACTGTGGTCATCCCCCCCATCCAAATCCAGACTTGACATTAAGCTTTCTCCCACTGCTGGGCAGTGGGGGTGCTGAGCTGCAAGCCAGAGAAGAAGACCTGGTAGTGGTGCTTCCACAGGACGAAGGTCCCGGCCACACACACCACCGCCTGGAGCAGGTTCAACACCACCTGCAACAGTAAGTATAAAGGCAGCGTTCCCGTGATCGCCGCACAGTCGCCCGCCCCCTTGTAGGTGAAGATGCGGGCCACGGGGTCCTCCGTGTCCAGGGTGCACATGCAGTCGGACTTGTCCGTCTGCCTGCAGTGGAAGCTGCTGGCCTGGGCATAGTGGTGTCCAGTGAACGCTATGACCAGCACGGACACCACCAGGCCGATGACACACAGCAGGAAATAGAGCAGCTGCCGTGAGGGGGGGGGGGGGGCAAGAGGAAGAACATTTCGTGAGTTATTGAGTACGGCTGCTGGTGGGTGCACATGTGCTCTTCAGAAAAAATATATTTACATGGAAATTATATAATAACATTGTGGTATTTACAATTTCTTTTCATTGTGTAGCACAGCAGACAACAATTGATGGGACCCGACCTGAGAGTCACCCGATAATGCTGACAAAACATTGGATGACTGGGGAGTTCTGCAATTACACAATCCCAATAGCAGTACAGTAAAACACACATAAAATGCAACTCAGCCCTATTGCTATCTAAGATACAATGCCTCTAAAAAAAATGTGATCACTGTTGAATGCCGCTTATGGAAGAATGCAAGCATCATTTGAAATGAAATGCATGTTTAGTCTGTGAGTCTCTTGCGGAAGCTGGTGAGTGACTCTGCAGCCGGGAGCTCATCAGCCGGGAGCTCATTCCACCACAGCGGTGCCAGAAAAGAGAAGAGTTGGGACTTGGCAGAGTGATGATGGTAGGTAGGGGCAGTTCCGCTGACAGCCATGAAGGCCAGTACCAGTGTCTTGAATCTAATGTAGTCCATTTGCTGATGTGTTGTGATTTGCATGTCAGAGGGGGGGGAAGGAAAAGAACAGTTGTGGGTCGTCTGTGTAGCAGTGATATGAGAAGCTGTGGAATGTAATTACAGAGCCCAGAGATCTAGTGTATCAGGGCAGAAGGGGTCCTAACACTGAGCCTTGGGGGCCTCCAATGTTAAGGGTGCAAGGTCTGGACAGGGAGCTATTCCATGTGACCTGATAGGTACGATCTTGTCAGGTAGGAAGTGAACCATGAGAGGGATATGCCTCTGGCATCACGGAGGGACTCAGTTACCGTGAGCAGTGCTGTCTCCATAGAGTGTGCAGACTGATTGATGAGGGTCTAGCAGGTTGTTTTGAGAGAGATAGGAGGATAGTTGGGTAGAGACAAGATGTTCTAGGGTTTTGGAGAGGAATGAAAGGAGGATACAGGTCTGTAATTCCAGACCAGGCAATACGAGTCTCTTTACTCGAAGCCAATGGTGGAGCAATACGCAGTGATGTTCAGGTTTTCTTGGACCACCTGAAATGCAGCATGGCTAAATGTAGTAGTAGTATAACAATAACAATCATTTGGCTTTGAAACCCTGAAACATATTGTGTCTCACTCTCTGAGGACGACGAGGCCTTCAGCCATTTGATAAACAATTTTAGCCAGATATAGCATCAATGAAACTGTACTTATATTTTGATCTGCTGATCAAAAGACCATTTTGATTGTAGAGATATTGTATGTATGCATGCTTTTCCCTCCTTCTTCAAGTCAAGGAAAGTTTTGCCTAAATATCACAGCACATTAACTTTCCTGCTCGTGGTGATCAGACTCTTAACCATTGTTATTCACAACTACAGAACAGCTACAAACCCCTCCCCTGCCTTTGGTAAGGCAGATCACATCTCATTTGTCCTCTTCCCAACCTACAGACAATGACTTAAGCAGGAAAAAACGGTTTATCGGGCAGTTCAACACTGGAGTGAGGAACACAATCCCCACTATATGGAATTGTTTTAAAATCACCGACTGGCAGATGTTCTGTGTTGCAGCAAAAAGGGACATTGATGAATACACAGACTCTGTCACAGCCTACATCTCCAAGTATGTCAATGATGTCGTCCCGAAGGTGAATGTTAGGACTTTCCCCAACCAAAAGCCCTGGGTTAATGGCGGTGTCCGTGCCAAACTAAAAGCACGGCCCTCTACCTATAGCTCTGGGGACCCAGAGGTGGTCCAGATATGATCTTCAGAGGGCTATCAGAGATGCCAAAAGAGCCTACAGAGACAAGTTGGACTCTAACAACCATAGCTCTGACCCCAAACGCATGTGGTGTTGAGTGGCTATTAAGAACCCACATCTGCTCCACCCTTCCTGACACTTTGGACCCCTTTCAATTAGCATACAGTCCCAACAGATATACGGACGACGCCATCGCCCTGACAGTACACACCGCCCTCTCCCACCTGGATAAGGTTATCACATACTGTACATGAGAATGCTATTTATACATTACAGCATTCAACACTATTGTTAAACATCTCCCTTGGCAACTTGATCCTGAACTTCCTGATAGGCAGACCCCAGGTAGTGAGAATGCGCAGTCTCACCTCCTCTACTGACCTTGAGCACCGGAGCCCCTCAGGGCTGCATACTTAGTCGACTCCTGTATGCCCTGTACACATCCAACACCATCCTTAAGTTTGCAGACAACACCACTGTAGGGCCTCCGCAACCCTGGTTCCCCAAGATCCTCCATTCACTGCCCTTTCACACCTTGTGCTGAGTGAATCCTTAGCCTACTATTATGTTGCCATGTTTTCCACGGAGATGAAAGACTACCCCCGGTCTAACCACGAGGGGGCAGCAACTCGAAACCTGTCATTCGGCCCCACCCCTACCTCGTCTCCCAGAAGGTGAGGACAATGGTCGGCCCAGTGACATCAATCATGCATCACCTAATCTATATCAACACAGACGCGACGTCTGGTTACTGTTCTTTTACGGCTGTGATCCCAACTGGGATTGGGCGCTCTGCCTCCTGCCCCACCAGGGGGGGAGTCGGTCCGTCAACCCCCAGTCCTCTTCCCCTCCTCGCTGGACCCCGCCAGCTGATCAACACTCCCTCCGGTCGTCGTATGAGTTTGGGTCCTTCAGCCTCGATCCTGCGCGTTGTGTGGCGGTAATTACCCGGTTATCAGACCCAAGAAGCTACGTTGAGGACAAGTCCCCTACCAGCCGAGCTGTAGCGCGAGACCCCCGCCTAGTCCCGTCTATGATAACCAGAAGCATCGGTTACGCAGTTGTTGTCTTAGGATAAGGGCAGCCGACTACCCGTTGAAATCCGACACCGTGAACGCAACACCGACGCTTGCCACCGAGCTCCAGACGCCAGAACCAGAACGACATGTAACGAGACCCAGGGAGAAGAACGTACCACCTTCCACAAGGCTGACTACGGCTACGCAATGAACTGGACGAAGTTCATTGGGAGAGACACAGCCGATCCCCAGCAGGTGAACCGGACCACAACGAAAAGACTGAGCCGCCTTCCGGTCGCGACCAAGGTAGATATCTGGGCAGAGTTAGGTAGAAGTGTGTTATGATGGTATGCTTACTCGTTTATTGATATTACCAAATTATATTGTAAACCTGTTTGATCCATGTATCCACTCTCGATCTGATGTTCAGAGAACACGTGTTAGAGCTTATCAGGGCCCCTTTTTCTTTCCTCATAGTCTCCATCCCCATTTACAACCTGGGTCTTTTGATGTTCCCCACGTGCTAGGCCCTGGAGTTGTAAACGCTATCTTGTTTAGGCCACGCCCAACCAGCACCCCGCTTATCACAACCCCCGATCGCTGACTTAGGCCCGAATAGCCGCCAAATGTGTTATTGCCTTTTGATGTCCGCCACAGCCCCTTCCCCCTTGTAGGATTCTTTGTTTCCCCTTTGGTAGCCATTTTATGTACATGCACACACACACATACACTTCAGTTGTGCATTGCTTATCGTATTTAAAGGGATATTTACTTTATGCCATTTGCCAATTTGAATTGAATAAACATTCTTATATTATAACTGTTGTGGTTATTGCTTGAATGTTGTGTTGAAGCCAGCCTCTGTCGCGTAAAGAACTCCAAAGCCTTCACCATCCCTAGTTATTGATATAGTTATTGAATTAATTATAATTCTACTTTACTAGTTTTGGTAAAAGAGACTGACTCCATTGCTTAGTTATTGGTCCCTGAATCCAGGGTGGTGCCCCGTTATTATTACTTCAGATTAATACCTTTTTTATTTTAATAATTCATACTTTTCTCAGATCATTATTAATTATAAGCTGATAACTAACAGTGTGAGTACATATGATAGTGCCCCCTACACCACCATCCTGGGTCTCATCACCAACAATGATGAGACCACCTACAGAGAGGAGGTCAGGGTCTTGGCAACATAGTGCCAGAGCAATGACCTCTCTCAATGTCTGCAAGACTAAGTCATTATTGTGGAAGCTACAGGGAGGGGTCATGCCCCCTTTTTTAATTTTAATTGTTGAATTGTTCAGAATGGCCCTGTGTTATAATGTACATAAAACACAATACAACAATAAAACACTTTGACTTTGATGAGGATTAAGTAAAATAAATAACACATCTAAAAAAACCTGCCACTTGTTTGTGATTTTATATTATCGCAACTCTTGGTTGGTGCTCGTCACGTTATGAATGTGATGACAAAAGCAATTTTGTAAATATACGATGACTGCCTGGTGATCATTAACATGAAATCCACTGATCTAGCTAAACAACTAGTATGAATCAATAGTAGTTGTGGCCAGCGGGGCCAGCCCATACACCCATAAACATTTTGCAGTTACCAATTGAAAACAGAAATATCTGAGAAAGGGAAAGAAATCCAAAGTCAGTTGGATTTTAATTGTAGGTATAATGCCCAGCTGCTCCTTATGCATTGTATAAATAACATATATAACTGCCTGTCCAGATCTGTGTATCTGATCTGTTATTGAGACATTTGGTATAATGGTATATATAATGGTAGGCACACCTTCAAATCTATGCATCTAACAGCGCACTCATTAAGGCTTGGGTTTAAATTGCTGTATATAACTGTCAGGTGCTTCCACTTGGCTCATAATGGCAAACAATGGCGGGCCATCTGCATGCATTGTACAGCCAATGAGCTGACACAATTGAGTCCCAAGCATTGCTGGCTATGTACTAATCGGATCTGAGTCTGCCTGGACCAGATAACCACCATTTGATAAATGTAATATACCGCTGGTGCCTGACGAAATTCTCGATTGCTGTCCTGAGTGCACAGACAAACATGAACGCAGTAGTCATGGCAACCCTAATGCAAAATGTGGAGTGTGTGTGGTTGGAGTGTGTTTTAAGCGGCCTCAGCTAGGGTCTGGGGTTGGGTGAGGCTGCACGCCTGTGGTGCCACAAACATTCAAGAGAGCTCTGACATGTCTGTATCTCCCACCTGCTCTGTCTACAACAACTACGACTATGCAGTCAAGCAGCTTATTCAACACCTTCCTGTGTCCTGGTATTGGAGGAGCCCAGAAAAGCCACTTGTGAGGCAGGAAGCTAACTGCTACACAAAGCAACCCAACTTTTCTTTCAGCCACTCATCCTGATAGACATTTAACTGAAAATAATTAATTGGAACAGAGGATGTTCCATTTTCCATTGGCACCACATGAGACATGGTTAAGTTGACTTTAATGATGACTTAATGATCACTCAGTCTCTCCAACCTCTATGGGACATTGATACTGACCTTGACTATGAACTGCTTGGTAGTCGTCTCCTCCGGGAGGTAGGTGATGCAGTACAGGATGAAGCCCACCACTGAGGTTAAACACAGCTGTACACAAGACAACAGCACACAGCTCATTCACTTTCTGTTGAACACTATAGTGTCTCTGTAACATGTTGTTGACATTAATGCCTCTGCTAGGATGGGACTATTGAGCATTACATTGTCATCTGATTACATTAAGACACTAAGGCAAATTGCGATGTTTTCCTCCGGTTTGGAATAATATGCACACTCATCGTAAGACACAAGATATCTCTGTATCCCTAACACACACACACACACAAAGACCCTATCTCTTTGGGTGGAATTGGAGTCTTGTGACTACCGTGCAGTCTTTCATTTCTGTGTTCCCCGGCTCCAGGACTGAGTTCTCCGCGGCCTCTGTGTTTTTCTCACTCTGTGAATCCCGTGACTATTTAACTCCAGTTCAAGTGTCCAGACATGTTAGTGTTTTCCATATTGCTATGTATATAATATATATATATATATATATACAATGATCTCCAACTAGTCAGGATCATGCATTTGTGGGATGAGCAGCAAAGCTGATTATGTGGGTAGCGCCCCCAAAAAATGGGTATTCTACTGTTGGTATTCACTCATTTTGAGCACCTGTGTGCATGGGGCCTGCTGGTTGCTGTGCCCTACTAAAGTGATAATTTAATGTCTGCTTCAAGCATCGGCATGCCACATTTGTCTGTGGCCCTTGCGATAGGACAAGTTATGCGAAACCAAGTTGCAGCATTATTTGAAGTCAGCCATCTCCATCTCCAAATTCCGTGAAACCGGTGATGTCAAGACGGGCCGCGTCACAGGAAGACAACACCCCAAGAAGACCTGTTCATTACCCTTACAGCACTGAGGAACTGTGAGGCTGTCTTCTAGAGATTAGCAGGCAAGGTTTGCAGGACGTTATGGCAGACAGATCAGATCATCTCTGATCAGATGCTCAGCAACAGACTGCACACAGCCAATCTCAGAGCTCATAAGGCTATCAGGAAGCCTGCAGTGACCGCCCTTCACCATCAGGCCCATCGGCTACACCGACAATGGAACCTGAACATGTGGGCGAATGTCATGTTCAGTGATGAGTCCAGGTTCTGTCTGTGGAAGTTGGACGGCAGAGTCAAAGTGTGGAGACGACATGGAGAACGCTATGCTGATTGTTGCACCAATCGAGTAACAGAGTTTGGTGGGGGCAGTGTCATGGTGCTTCTCCATCACTGGGGATGAGATTCTGCAGTCAGTGGCAATCCCATATCTCCACAATCTGGGACCCAACTCCATCCTCCAAGATGACAACACTAACCACCATAGGGCCAGGGTTGTCACAGACTACCTCCAGAATGTGGGAGTGGAGAGAATGGAAATGGCCTGCCAAGAGTCCAGACCTCAACCCAACTGAACATCAGCTTGGACTGTGTGAGAGAGAGTTCAATCATCCAATCCATCACACAAATGAACAAGAGTCAATACCAACAAGAGAACACACTGTTTAGAATTGGCAGATCATTTTGGCAAATTCTACTTGGGTGCTACCCACATAATCAACTGCACTGCTCATCCCAGAAATCCATGATTCTTGCAAGTTGGTCATCATTGTAAAGGTAAATAAACGTGCTTTCCAACGATATAAAATACAATGGCAATTAGCATTTTAACAACACAGAAATAATTGACCAATCACACATTTCCAAAAAAAATTCCCAACTTTATATCTATCTATCTCTCTATATATACATATATATATCTATCTCTCTATATATATCTATCTCTCTCTCTCTCTATATATATATATAGTAGATATCTATAACTATAGATATCTATAGACATATTGATTCATAGATTTATCTGAATGCATGGTCAGAATTGTTTGTATGTGATCAGGTCATCTATATTGCAATGCATGGCAGAATTTCCTGGAACAATATTGGAGCCTATAATTTTTGTATCTTACAGATTTTGTCCAATATTGTAGCAAGCAAATATATTACTGGTAACACAATATTACACGTAGGTCAGCAGATATGATGGAATTATCTCCCCAAGAAAGTTTAGAAAAGTACAAGGAACAGAACTAGACAGAGCCAACACCACAGACTGCAGTGTAGATTCAAGTGGCTCAGAGTGTATGTGAAATGCTAGTTATTTTACAAAGTATTAAAAAAGTATAAAAACAGAGGGGCACAGGAGACAAGACAAACTTTTCCAGTTCCAATCTTACAGTGTTGCCATGCAGCCTTCTCACTGACAATAACAACACGTAGATAACAGCATGCAGTTCAGTTGTCATTTCCTTGACTTGACTATGGGTAGTGCATCACTACACACACACACATACATACAGAGAGAGAGAAAAGAAAAGATTGTTCACAGATCACAGAGAGTGTGGCGACAGGCGGAACAGGAGAAGGCGGAGGAGGGCAGAGCTTACGATGATGCCGGCCCAGTGGGGGGTCTCCCTGGCGGTGAGGGAGCTGCTGATGGCCAGCGTGAGGAAGGCCACGACAGCAGTGCTCATGCCCAGCAGGAGCTGCAGCACCGCCACCAGGAGGGGGAAGCGGCAGCCACAGCAGCGGGGCGACTCGGCTGGACTCTCCTCCTTCTTCTTAAAGATGGGCCTCTTGTCCTTCTGACTGTCGCCCGACGAGCCCCTCTCCCCCTGACCCATCTTAGGCCTCAATTCCTCTTCAAACTATAGCTACGATACGCTCTCTCTCTTTCACTGTATACTACACACTCTCTTTATACCTTCACTTTGACTTGCAGTTGTATTCTCTTGTGGTTTTCTGTTGTTGTTTTGGTGTGAGTTTGTCTGCCTCCAACCCTCTTGTCTACGACTGCTGCTGCAGCCGTTGCTCTCTCTCTCTCTCTCCCTCGCAGACTCCGACCCAGCTGCTGTTTGGGGGGCCAGAAAAAGAACGGTGAACTAATATGGAAAACATTTGGTTTGGATTTCCCCAGCCACTCCAGTACCACATTTAGCAGAGGGGAGGGGGTACTGGAGCAGGGACGGGGGCCAGGAAGACACAAGGGGGTACTCCAACATACGACTGCTTGAGCACTATAGGTCATGCTAATTGTGGATCAATGTTGAGGCTGTTGAGGTACACATTCAAGCTGAAGCTGTGGCGATTAGCTGTTCCAGTGCTGTCACTATAGTGGAACAACACAAAAGAAATGTAGCATAGTCAGTTCCATATACATGGCTTTAGTTCAGGGCTCCTCCAAGGACACAGGCAAGTTGTGGTGTTTGAAGTCTGGTTTATTGTCAAGATTGTAGGTGAAGTAAAATGGTTTGGGGCAGCTAGTACAGGTAGCTGCTTGCTAGCATGCTAGTGCTCTCCCCAGTGTGTGTGCTGGTGGCTGACTTAACCTGTGGTGCACTGATTAGCCAATGCACCGCAGGCTTGCAGCCCCCCCTCTGGAGTCTAACTGGGCCAGGTGAGGTCAATTAAGCCAGCCACCAACACACCACACATTCCCACAGAAGATATGCAGCAGGCCACGGAGAGTCACATGATTTAGAGGAAAGAGTTATGTCAGATCATGAGACTTGAGAAGATTACGGTTTTTAATCCACTATGAAGATGATTAAAAGGCTTGGGAATTGCTGAAAATGGCAGGCCTATAGTCCTATATTAAAAAGGGGAATTTCATAAAAAAGGTTTCAATCATATTTATTTATGGTTTATAATATTTCAAGTAGCCTACACCCTATAATGGTATGTTACCGGTCTGCTCATAGGTGTCAGTGCATGAGCACAACATACTGGAGCTGATGAGATAGTGGTGCATTTCTATAGGAGGACTGATCACAGGACTTTGTGCTGCTGCTGTTACTGGTGGTGCTGGTGCTGCTGGTGCTGTTCAAGTTTGGAGGGATTTTTAACGCTTTCCTAGTGTTGTTGCGTAAAAACACGAGAATGCCAAGTCCGCAGGTAAAATTATAGAATTTATTTCTAAGACCATTACTCTAAAAAAGGAGGGTTGAGAAGCGATGCATCGGGAGACTCTCTACTTCACACACAGGGTGCTATGCAGAAAGACTCAACGAACTAAAGTTCGTCAGCCCAGTTATAGTGTTGAGTCAC
>OMOU01065676.1:4506-15023 GCA_900312585.1 Malacocephalus occidentalis | reverse complement strand
TCACCTCTGGTTGTTCCCTTGCTGTTGTCCGGTGTGTGAGTCAGTCCAACGTGATGGAGGACAGCTGACCCGCCTGCCCTCCTGTGTGTGGTCTCTGCACCAGAGGACCCACGAGACACACTGTTTCTGTGTTTCTGTTGCTTTGGTACTCAATGCAGCTTTTCATTAAAACGAGGGAATTGTATGATGTAAATGGCATGATAAAACACAATGGTGTTTTCTATATTATTCAGTGTTGGGATCGATATTCTCTGATTTGAAATGCATGTACAATAGCTCAGAAGGTCAGAGCAGTTATCTGGCAAACACAAGTTTGCCGGACAACTGCTTCGATCCTTGGCTCCGCCCCCTAGCTAAGTGTCAAGCTTGTCTGCCTGCCTGGCGGACTAGCAGTTGCCTTCCACGGTCGGACACGGCCGTGCGTGGATGAATGTGTGTGTGTGAATGTGAGGCGATGTAGAAATGCAATCCATTTACCATTGACCGTCTGATGTCTGCGGCGTGCGGTCACCAGGTGGATGGGCTGAACTCCCTGCACGCGGTGAAGGCCACGCCCAACCGCTTCACCAAGACCAGCCAGGGCCGCAGCTGGAATACCGGCAACGGGTCGCCGGACGCCATCTGCATGACGGTGGACAAGCCTGGCGTGGTGCTGGTGGGCTTCTGTGTCTATGGCGGCGGGGGCATCCACGAGTACGAGCTGGAGGTGCTCGCCGATGACGTGAGTTCACCCCGGGATCGCCGTGTCTTTTGTAGACGGCGGGAATGAATTGTTACAAAGAGCACACGAGTTGGAGGGGGGGGCGGTGTACTGGCTGAAGAGCACCGCGGAAGAAGTGCATTTCTTTCCAGATTTTATGACCAATGACAGACAATTGGTGTTCACGTTGCTGTCATCTGTGGAGATTTCGGTAACTAAATCTCGGAGGTGTGAAAGATGTTGGACACGGCGTGCCTCCTCGTTATTTAGTTCTAAAGACCTATTTCTCAGCTGCTTTAGTCAAAGGTTGCGGGTGGGTTCGACCCTCGTTCTAAAATGTACCGTACGTTGCTAATCAAACCTTGTTGTTTTTGTGTCGTGTCTTGTTGTTGTTGTCTGACATCCCTCCTGGTTGTGCCCCCCCAGGCCCAGACAGAGCACCCCGGGGACTCGGGCACCCACTCCCATCGCTGGACGTCCCTGGAGCTGGTCAAGGGGACCTACAGCACCGACGACTCACCCAGCGACATCTCTGAGATCCGCCTGGATAAGGCCGTGCCGCTCAAGGTGTGTGCCCACGTCTCTGTTCTGATCCCACAGTAGTGGGCTCACAATGTCTCTATTCATTTTTACCAAAGGGGGGCGTTTCAGAACCACTGGACGAGCCATTACAAGCTGTTTCAAAATTGTCATGTGACTGCTCTCTAGTGACGTCACAAGTGGGTGTGTCCACCCAGTATGTATGCTGATGACTAGGTCAGTCTGCCGGCCTACCTCTACCCAGTGGACCGTACCAACCGGTGGGCTGATCTGTCCAGCATACGCCAATTGTGATGTCGCCGGGGGGGGTAGTCACACGATGACAATTTTGAAACGGCGTCGTAATGGCTTCTCACAGGCGCCTCCTAATACCGTACGTCTCCGAGACACTCGGCCCTTACCTGCCCCCTGAGTGAGGTTGGCTGTGGATCCTTAAGTAGGACGCGCATCCGGTTTTTTGGTTTTTCCATGTCCTCGTTCCCGGGTTTCCCCAACACCAGGAGGGGGTGAAGTACGCGGTGCGCCTGCGCAACTACGGCAGCCGCACGGCCAACGGCGACGGCGGCATGACGACGGTGCAGTGCTCCGACGGCGCGGCGTTCACCTTCAGCACCTGCAGCCTCAGCAGCAACGGCACCAACCAGACGCGCGGCCAGATCCCCCAGATACTCTACTACCGGTAGGGGATGGAGATATATATATATATATATATATATACATACACAGTGCATCCGGAAAGTATTCACAGTGCTTCACTTTTTTTATGTTACAGCCTTATTCCTAAATTGATTCAATTCATTTTCTTCCTCAGAACTCTACACACAATACCCCATAATGACAACGTTTTAAATGTTTGCAAATGTATTACAAATAAAAAACTAAGAAATCACATGTACATACTGTAAGTATTCACAGCCTTTGCCATGAAGCTCAAAATTGAGCTCAGGTGCATCCTGTTTCCACTCATGCTTGAGATGTTTAGCTTAATTGGAGTCCACTTGTGGTAAATGCAGATGATTTGGAAAGGCACACGCCTGTCTATATAAGGTCCCACAGTCGACAGTGCATGTCAGAGCACATGAAGTCAAAGGAATTGTCTGAAGTCAAAGGAATTGTCTGTAGACCTCCGAGACAGGATTGTCTCAAGGCACAAATCTGGGGAAGGGTACAGAAACATTTCTGCTGCTTTGAAGGTCCCAATGAGCACAGTGGCCTCCATCATCCGTAAATGGAAGAAGTTCGGAACCACCAGGACTCTTCCTAGAGCTGGCCGGCCGTCTTAACCGAGGGATCAGGGGAGAAGGGCCTTAGTCAGGGAGGTGACCAAGAACCCGATGGTCACTCTGTCAGAGCTCCAGTGTTCCTCTGTGGAGAGAGGAGACCCTTCCAGAAGGACAATCATCTCTGCAGCAATCCACCAAGGCCTGTATGGTAGAGTGGCCAGACAGAAGCCACTCCTTAATAAAAGGCACATGGCAGCTCGCCTGCTTACTGGGCTGCAGTCTGATGAGACCAAAATTGAACTCTTTGGCGTGAATGCCAGGCGTCATATTTGGAGGAAACCAGGCACCGCTCATCACCAGGCCAATACCATCCCTACAGTGAAGCATGGTGGTGGCAGCATCATGCTGTGGGGATGTTTTTCAGCGGCAAGAACTGGGAGACTAGTCAGGATAGTGGGAAAGATGAATGCAGCAATGTACAGAGACCTCCTGGATGAAAACCTGCTCCAGAACGCTCTTGAACTCAGACTCGGGCGACGGTTCATCAGCATGACAACGAACCTAAGCACACAGCCAAGATATCAAAGGAGTGGCTTCAGGACAACTCTGTGAATGTCCTTGAGTGGCCCAGCCAGAGCCCAGACTTGAATCCGATTGAACATCTCTGGAGAGATCTGAAAATGGCTGTGCACCGACGCTTCCCATCCTACCTGATGGAGCTTGAGAGGTGCTGCAAAGAGGAATGGGCGAAACTGCCCAAAGATAGGTGTGCCAAGCTTGTGGGTTAGGGTTAGTAATTGCTGCCAACGATCAACAAAGTATTGAGCAAAGACATGTACATTTTTTATAAATTTGCACACATTTCCAAAAAAAATGTTTCACGTTGTCATTATGGGGTATTGTGTGTAGAAGTTTTTTTTTTGTGATCAAATATTTATTTATTGATTAACTGAAATGAAACATAATATAACATATTTTCCATTTTTTACATATTTTACACAACATAAATAAAAACAAGAACAACAACACAGATACAAAGACGTGTACATAAAACAAAGTGTTGGATTCAGCAGCACATGGTGTAAGCAAGCACACACATTCACAGGAGCACGCAGGGATATCAGGACCAGCCTCAGCACCTCCCACGACCCCTCAGGAACTACATCTCACCTACAACTTCGCAGTAGTATCCATCATAAACACCATCTTACACAAAACCCTTGATCTGCAATATTTGCTTTTAGTCACAAAAGCCGCCAAATTATTGTGTGTAGAATTTCTAGGGAAAAAATGATTATAATCCATTTTGGAATAAGGCTGTAACATAACAAAATGTGGAAAAAGTGAAGCGCTGTGAATACTTTCCAGATGCACTGTATAGGCCTATATTACAGTCATATGTGAGCAATCATTTGTATATCTTAAACTTCTCCCAGCACTCTTGGAGGTCAAATTAAATAATGTACCCATCTTCATTCGTATTTATTTTTATTTCAGGTAAGTGCTCTAGGAAATGTAATGCCTGACCCTCGACGTCCAAGATAAACCTTAGGCAAAAACCAGAGCCTACATGACATAATGCCATATGTACACACACACACACACACACACACACACACACACACACACACACACACACGATGCTGAAATTCAAGATTGAAGTAACTTTAAGCGTGTGTGGTTGATTGAAAAGTGGGGCTGTGTTTACCTGTAGTGCAAACCTTACAAAATGCGTCGTTTTTTTGTGGCGTCATCGACTATCCACAGGAATTGTATATCTGTCCATTTTGTAAAGTTTCCAGCCAGCCTTGTTCTACACTAGTAATGTGTCATTCGCGAACGAGCCGTGAATCTTCAGCCAGCTCTGCTGAGAATCCATGCAGGCAGGGGCGGGACTTTATTTTGATGGGCACACCATGCAGCCATTCACATGCAAGGACAGACTAGGATCATACCATTATGTGAAACAAGGAATGGGGGGCAGATGCTCCAAAGACAGCAAGAGTAGTGGTACAAGCTAGGTACATACAGAGCAACAGAGACAGGGGATTTAAATGCAAGCGCATCAGGAAAAGTGAGGAAATGAGCGAAATCCGAAAAAGAAGCAGCATATGGCTGCATTTCAATGACTGCAAAGCTGAGTGCAGAATTTGTAAAATGAAAAAAATTGTCAGAGCAGGGTCAACAACAAACCCACAGACATCTAGGAACGCCCACCCGTCTGTGCAGCTGCAAGCTCTCTCTCCTCCATCCACTGACCCTGTAAAAGTGTCCTGTTTTGGAAATGTATTGCAAAACAAATGAACCCAGCCAAACTGATAAGTGTTGATGAGGAGCTGGCTAAAATGAGTCATTCAGCCAAATTCAGCCATTTTCCATTGTGGAGGTTGTATGTATGTTCTCCGCAGTAGAAAAATCTTGTCCCAAACAATTATTCCATGACTATATAACACGGAGCGTGCATTGTGGCAAGACAGGGTCAAAAAAGCATCCTGCCTTCTTGACTGTTTTAAGTTTGCAGAGAAACATACGGCAGAAGGCCTGGCAGAGGAGCTCCTAAGAGTGGCAAGTAGATGACAAAGCGGTGTGCTGTGTTACTGATAATGCAGCAAACATAACAACAG
The DNA here is from genome assembly GCA_900312585.1 of Malacocephalus occidentalis. Taxonomy (NCBI): domain Eukaryota; kingdom Metazoa; phylum Chordata; class Actinopteri; order Gadiformes; family Macrouridae; genus Malacocephalus; species Malacocephalus occidentalis. Next base: position 9,936 of record OMOU01065676.1, on the reverse strand, counting down.
CCATAAAAAATGTCTGCCGCATGTAACCCCTCTATTTCGGTTCGAGCCCTGCAGGCTGGAGAGACCACTTGACAGCTTCAGTCAGGTTCATGGCATTTATTGTCAGCACTGGTAAGAAAACACAGCAATGTGGTGGTTGGTGGTGATCATAAAACCACAGCTCCTGCCCCACAGTTGAAGTCATCAGCAGCAAAAGGGCATTTACAACACTTTCACAATGTGATCGTATAGTATTGTTATGAAACACTAAATAAATCTCTACTACAAAATAAAAGTATAATACTCATGTACAGTCTGCTTCTCCCTGTAGCATCTTATTTTATCACAAACGGCCATGAACCCATCTTTACATTTTTTTGTGAAAAAATATGACATTTCTATGCAAAGACTTTTTTTTACAGTGGACATTGGAACAATGAACAAAAAATATTTCTCGTTACAGAAGATAAAACATACCTGGTAAGAAAACACAGCAATGTGGTGGTTGGTGGTGATCATAAAACCACACCTCCTGCCCCACATTAGAATAGAAACATCAAAAATACACCTGAACTGTCGCCATTTTACATTAGTTGCGCAATTCTCCTCAAACAATAGTGCACGAGGCGCAGCAGCTAACCGTTATGGCAGCTAACCATTATACAAGCTAACAAACTCAGCTTCACTCGACCAAACAAAAGACATGACAATAAATAACACTTAACGACCTTGAGCCGACCGAACATGACCAGACACCTCATTTCACTTAATATACACTAACTTTGAGTGAAGTTAGTTTTACAGTTTGATATTTGAAAGAAAATCACCGAGCTGTTCTCAGTACGTACCACAGTTGAAGGCATCAGCAGCGAGCTGACAACTCCCGGTTGCTATAGTTACCACCACCCACCACAAGAGGGCGGTCAAATAAAAGACATAAAAAGGAGCCTTGCATAGATAAACATAGGATTTCAACTTATTTCTCAAGAAATAAATGAAAATAAAAGCCAGAAAAAATAACTTAATAATGAATTCTGAATGAATAATTTTGACGAACTTCAACAATCATTAACAACCCTGTTACACGCACACAACAAACCTGATAATTAAAGATGTGCTGAGGGTGGTGAAACCAACCTTGGACAAGGTGAAGGCTATTGTAGAGTTTTACCACAAAAGCACGGTTGCCACAGAGAAGCTGAAGTCCACGCCACGCCAAATGGGGATGCCAGAGCTAAGGCCCAAACAGGAGTGTGCTCCAAGGTGGAACTCAACATTTGATATGTTTAAACGCATCCTCGAGTCAAAAGATGCCATCATCTCCACCCTGGCTGTCATCACCGCTCCTGTTGATCCTCTAAGTCAAGAGGAATGGGAGACAGTGTGGGAGAAAGAGGTCTGCAGCCTTCTGGAAATAAGTGCAGAAAGGTACCGTGAACAATTTTGTGGCCACCACTCTTGGTTTATCCATGGACAGAACATTTCTGAGAATGGAGTACAACACTGTGCTTTCCGAAACCACTGCACTGGACCAACGGTTAAAAAAGTTAGCATTTAGCGACAACAGAGCTGTGGATGAGGCACTTCAAAGAATAACTGCAGCAGCAGCATGATGCAACCCCAGCAGCCTGTCAGCTCCTCCATCAGAAGGCCAAGAGGAAGAAGTTGGAGCAGGGGTGGGTTCACAGGAACCACAAGCTTCTGCTGTGTGGAGGCTCTTTGATGAAAGAGCAACAGGAAATCCCATAGCTGATGCTGTACTGGAGGTGAGGTCCCATCTTGAGGAGCCCCTCATCCTAAGAGCCTGCAGTCTTCCTAATGGTAGGAAGACTGTGTCATTGCAACATCGGTCCCCTCAAGGAGTGTCTTCTCCAAAACAGGACAAATTATGAAATGACATCAGTCCATCCAAGCTGAGGCATCTGCTATTTTTGAATGCCAACCTCCACTGAAGACTTTTATCTAAACAGACTTTGGCCGTTATTTGATGTATTCTTTATTTATTTGATTGGATTGCTATGGTTGCTGTGCCTCTGTGTTCAGTTGTTTATTTTATGAAAACACTCAATGAAAAGTTGCTTACCAACACACAAACCATTCATAATTGCTAAATTAGGCCTAAATAGAAGGGAGCTGAGCCAGAAGAGCCGAATCTTTGAAAAGAACCGGAACTCCCATCACTATTCTACACTGTTGGTCCATCTGACGTGCGCACGCAGCTTGGCCAGGTGCAGTTTGGAGCGACGCTCTGTGATTGGTGGTTAGGGTTGGGAGCAGGGGATTGACAGCGACGACAACCAATCACAGCAGCGCAGTTCCTCCGGTTGATCCAATCTAGCACCAACCACGGAGTTTTATATCAAAGCATGTACATGTGGCCATGATAGACGCGCGTGGGTGCGCTCAGACCCGTCTGCCCCTCCCACTGACTAGAGATCAGTCCTACCCGTCACGTATATAGAGCTAGATGTTCTTATAGTTATAGTAAATGTTATAGTACATGTTGTGTATTGTATACTGTCGGTACATAGAGCTAGGTGTTCCATGGTATATTGCCAGTTCTCTAGATCTAGATGGTATGTGATTTGTAGTGTATAGAATACTATCAGTTCCATATAGAGTGAGATGGTATGTTACATTCTATAGAATACAAATAAAAATAATTAAGCTGTTTCATTATGATAGTCGTATCTCGGCCAATATTTTAGTTGGTTTGGGTTTTTTGGGTAACTACAATTGAAACTGGAGGGGGAAGAAATAAAACATGGCGACAGGCCTGCGGAAGTGATGAGTCGCATTATTTTCTGTGTCCATCCATCCACATAAATCGTCACCAAACCGTAGTATCCCTAAAGTACCACTAGAGGGCACTGTTGTAGTAGATTCTTGTAGACACGGATTGCTACCGAGCTCTTGAAGCCCAGGAGGCCTCTTTCAGTACTGGGTGGAACAAACATCCGTGGCGCTGGGAGAATACACATTGTTTACTGGTGTCACGCTGGCATTGTCGCACAAATTGGCATACATACCTAACCAGCTTACAAAAAAAAGTGCCTGTGCAAAAACAACTAAAATAGGCAACAATTCAAGGTAATGGAGGTCGTGATTAGAACGTTTAGTATAACCCTTCCACATAACGGAGGTTGTGATTATAATGTCTAGCGTACCCCCTGCCGCCACCTACTTGTTATTATTTGTATTTTTATTAGTGATGAATGTCTCCAATTTACCGCAGTTGCGCAGGCAACCATCTGGATTTAACCAGCAGAGCCCAACTGCAGCTGATGGTGTTTATTCGTTAACGAGATGCCCTGGTGGCGACCCATTGGCGTTAACAACCACCAGGTGTGAATGTGATTAGCGGTTGCGAGCGGTTTCCGAATTTCCCTCTGTGACATCGTAAGTGGGAGTGTCCACCAAGGCATACGGTAAATTGATTGCATTGTATAGCGATTTCAGTTTACAGTTGCCGTGCATTCACATATAAATGCGTCCACCGACGCTGGTGCCAACCATGCAAGGTGCCAACCAACACGTCAGGAGCAGGTAGGGTTAGGTGTCTTGCTCAGGGGACACCTGGACACTTCAACTGCTTTTACCTCCTGAGCTACTGCCCATATCTGCATGTATGCTGGATAGATTGGCCTACCAGGTGCTACACTCCATTGGGTATATTGGAAGGCTGAGGACCCTTATTTAGCAATGTTGCTGACAAAAAAATATGAGCGTTATTATTTATTATGCGTACGCACAGGAAGCGGTCGACTGAATAGGCAATTTACCGGAGACATGTTGTTTACATCACCAGTTAATGCTTTTGACTGACAATTTGCCAATTGAGCTGATTCATTGGACTATAGCGCATATTACTACTAGTTTAGGTCATGTCAGGAAATTGTATAAACTTAGTTTAGAAGGGAGTACAGTAGAAAGTGTCCTCTCCTTTGATTACTGTTACTGGTAATTCATGGGTGTATATTTATGGTAATGAGCTCAGTCGGGCACAAGCATGCGGATAATGTTTATCGAAGGCCTAAGAACGCTTGATAAATCACAACTTTTTTGGGCATATTCATTTTCTAAATTGTATGCATACAATAGGGTTAGGGTTAGGGTTAGGGTTAGAACTTTTGGACACTCCCACTTATGAATCGGCTTGCAATGGCTAATCATACACCCACATTTGGTGGTATAATAGGAGCCCAATTTAACAAGTCGGCAGACTCCCGATGAACTGCCAGCTTCTCTAAAGACACTTTGAGGGGGAAGGATATTAAGGTAACTGTGGAAATGTTTGGTGTGTGTCGTTGGTGGCTGGCTTAATTGGCCTCACCTGGCCCAGTTAGTCTGGGGGGTGGGGCTGAAAGTCTGTGGCGCATTGGCACCACAGGCTTGCATCTCACAGTGCACCACAGGTTAAGTCAGCCACCAGCACACTCACTAGGGAGAGCTCTAGCATGCTAGTGAGCAACAATTCCATCTGCTCCATACCATTTTTCTTTACAACTTTACAATAAACCGTACTTCAAACACCACAACCAGCCTGTGTCCTTGGAGGAGCCCCGAACTAAAGCCACATTTGTGGCATTGTAGCCGGAACCATGCTACAGTAACGTAATGTTAATGTCGAAAAGTTGCTTCTCCGTTTACCCTACCACCCACGCGGTGAAGACTTTGAGGACATTTTGTTCTGTGTTGGTCCCTCGCCACAGTTTTCTTTGACACGGTGACAAAGCCTGCTGTTTTTGGTGAATGACTGTGCCACGTTGACGGATTGAAAGAGCGCGTGTCCTGATGTGGGCCGAGCCAGTTCTCCGGGCGGACGCTGCTTCTGCATGCTGCCTTCATTCCAACAGATGGATTGAGCCCATGCTCATCAATATTGGTTCGACCTCGCTCCAAGACAAGAGGGTGTTTAAATCACTCTTTATGGGATTCACACCAAAGCACATTTTCATAAATGTAAGCAGTGATTACCATTTGACATTTTGCCTGGTATTTAAACTTTATCTATAAACTTTATAATTACAGAGAATATAGAAATTCTAGTGAATATGCATACGTTACAGGGTAGAGGTCATTTCACCCATTTCATTGAAACACATTGCCTCTGAAAAACATCAACACTACCAGAATCAGAAAGTCAAATCAGTGGTTTTAACTTCTTTTTGAGCAAATGTATTCTGTATCGGGCGCCCATGTTCATGTGTTTAAGACGATGACTACTTTGTCATTCATTCATTGGGTGCAAAAGTGTTGAGTGAATGAAATGCTGTACAACCCAACTAAATAACCTGGGTAAACTAACTACAAACCGTTATCACTAACACCACTCTGAAGACTTGGCTTTCTGTGTGTGTGACGAAAGTCTCCAGTGGTCAACCAAAGTGCTTCAGTTTTATGAAGGAAGCATGAGATCCATTCCCATATAATTACGGTGCACAGTGTGTT
>OMOU01065593.1:9845-27395 GCA_900312585.1 Malacocephalus occidentalis | reverse complement strand
GGGGAGAGACGGGGACGGACACGAGATGAGTGTTCAAACCCTATTCCAAGCCATTCGACACATGGGAGAATACGCACGCACGGCCGACCTTACCTGGGGCATAACCCACTCCCCACCACCAGGACCAGGGCATGAAGTCAAGTCAAAGTCAAAGTTCTTTTATTTGTCAAATGTGCTATATTGACATACAGCACAGATGAAATTGCATGCCTCTCAGGCCCAGGTGAAATAGTGACTGAAAGACAAACTAAGACAGTAAAGACAAAGTAAGACAGTAAAGACAAACTAAGACAGTAAAGACAAACTAAGACAGTAAAGACAAACTAAGACAAAAGACAAACTAAGACAAAAGACAAACTAAGACAAAAGACAGTCTAAAAACCAAGTGAGCAGTCTAAAAACCAAGTGAGCAGTCTAAAAACCAAGTGAGCAGTCTAAAAACCAAGTGAGCGGTCTAAAAACCAAATGACAGTCTGAACCAAATGACAGTCTGAACCAAAAGAGGGACTGAGAGAAATTTGAGGAATTTCCAAATTCAAGGTAATGTCTTTGCTTGCTTCAATTCCAGAATACTTGTTTTTGAGACAGAACACTAAAGGCAAAACAAATGATCAGTCAATCTGACTATGTTCTGTCACACACCCTCAGGCTGGTATTATAAGGTGCCCCTCAGGAGAACACTACAGAACACTACCGAAGTCCTTAATTCCTTTGCTATCAGGCTACTAGATGCAGACAGCAGTCATTTTAAATGACCATTACTTTATTTACATTTTTGGACTGTTAGGTATTTTGTTTTTGGGTTTTTGTTTTATCTAATGCTGCTCGTTGTTGCTTGTATCTTGCTTTGACATATACTTTATCTTGTTCATGAGTGTTATCTTAATTGTTGTTTTCTGAGTTGTGTTGTGACTGCAAATGAATTGCTCTTCTGGGGGTGAATAAAGTTGTCTGGACTGAACTGAACTGCTGCTTCGTCACTGCCCCGCAGCCCATTCTGTGTCATGTCTCTGCCTTTCAATGCAATCTCTCTGGAAGACACAGCACACCTTCAGACAACAGTGGGGATCTTGTAGAATGTCAGTGGCTGCTCCAGAGACCCCTCCCCAGCTGCTTCTGGTGGACAGGCAGGTGGTATATACTCATCTGCCCAGTGGTGGGCACCGAAGGAAGCCAACCACTCTCCAAATGCTTCTGCTGCTACTTATGGGACTAGCTTTTCTCTGACTTATCGTCGAGGGAGACTTCCTCTACTCCCTGTACAAGAAAACCCAGGTAGGCATCACGTTTGTGTGTGTGTGTGTGTGTGTTGTGAGAACCTTGGACGGGGTGGTAAGTCCATTAAAAATATGAGGTAATACATGCAGTTGATCACCACCGCTGACATTGGGTACTTGGAATGTCCATTCTACACTACACACTACAATACATCCTACATACTCAGTGCTTGATTTGTAAGCCAGGAAGTGCCGGTTTACAAATGGAGGTGCCGGATCCTGTCTGAGAGTTTCATGGGAGCCTTTATGTTATACGAGAACAGATCATTTTTAGATTATTCGTTACACACAAAATAGCATAATTCATTTAAAGGGGTATGAGGTGTGAGGGTGATTAGCCATTGCAAGTCGTCTCACAATTGCCATGTGACTTCTGTCTAGTGACATCACAAGTGGGACTGTCCACCTATGTCACATTCTGTTCTGTTTACTTGTTGGGACCTGTTTATATTATTTATCTTCCCCCTGCTTGTCTTTAGTTTCCCCTTGTCTTTCATGTGTCGTGTTCCTGTCAGCCATGTTTGTAGTTGTCTGTCATTTTTGTAGTCTGTGCTGTTCCGTTTCCCTGCCCTTGATTGTTGTCAGCTGTTGTCAATTACCTCATTAGTCTTCCTATTTAAGTCTGCCCCAGTCCTGTGTACCTTGTCTGATCCTACTGTGTGTTACCTTCGTCAGTTCAGTGAGTACCCTGCCCGCCTGCTACCCACTACCCTGTTGCCAGTTCAGTGAGTACCCTGCCCGCCTGCTACCCACTACCCTGTTGCCTGTTACCTGCCCACCTGCTAACCTGCCCACCTGTTACCTGCTACCTGCTGCCCTGTTACCTGCATGCTTGTTACCTGCCTGTCCCAGCCTTATTAAAGATCCCTTTTCAGTTACACATGCTTCCCGCATTTGGGTCCTTCCCCCACCTACACCTCGCCTACCGGCGTTCCGACGCCGCGACCGTGACAACCTAGATGTATGATGAGATCAGTCTACCAGCCTCCCCAGTGGACTGTACCGACAGGTAAACTGATCTAGTTAGCATATGTGGGCATTTCCACTTGTGATGTCACTAGACAGTAGTCACATTGGAAAATTGTGAAATAACTTGCAATGGTTAATCACACTCACACCTGCTGGCATAATAGGGAACCTTTAAAGGACTCCTATTATACCACCAGCGTGATTAGCCATTCCAAGCGGTTTTAAAGGACTGGCGTCGTCTCTGGTCTTTGACATCACAAGTGGGAGTGTCTACTCGGATGTATTGTGGATACAGCAGCCTACCAGTTGCTACAGTCCACTGGTTGGTTAGGCTGGTAGATCTATCCAGCATACTTCTAGGTGGACACTCCCACTTGTGATGTCAAGTGGGGCCATGAAACCGCTTGGAATGGCTAATCACACTCACTCCTGGTGGTATAATGACTCCTTTAACTTTCTCACTGAAGTACTATCACATTTTTAACAAATTACGACACTTAATGTTTTTATTAAATGTGTTTATCATTATGATAATTATTGTTAGGAATTTTATTACTACTATACTGCATGTTTTGTGCTTCATAATATTGTAAAATGCTGTCTTTAAGTGTACATAGTGTTAAAAATGTGCTGCTGTGTGGTCAGTTTTGTGGTCAATGAATTGAGAAGTATTTTACATAAAATAAAGTTAATTCAGAACTTCCAGTTTTGCTCACACCCGCGCACCTCCTTTCACTTCCTCTACAGTAACTGAATATGGGAACAGAGCAGAATAGGACACACACCCCCAGCCAGCTTCTGACCTGCATGTTACAGAAGGCCTATAGCAGTTTAGTTGGATCAGGGGAAGACCTAAATATGTAAGCAAATAAATATTCTTATTATCGCAGACTAACCAACTTTGTAAGCGTCATTGTTTTCTGTACACTTTCCTCCCAAGATGAAATGTATTGTATATTAAATGTAGCTACAGCAAATGTTGAAATGAAGACGACGTTCCCCTTCGAGTCTACAATATGACGTGGTCGTGTCTAGCCGCCATCATGGTAGCTCCGCAGAGATTTAGTGCTTTTTGAGTGCATCCTATCTAAAATAAGTTGTGATGTTAGGGCAAGGATTCGAGTCCAGCAGGGAAGGGACAGTAATTTATGTTTTGTTTTTTTGTTTTTTGCTGTGGGAGAACCCCCTCAACTTATTATAGATCTTATGGCATCCATGCATGGTCTGGACTAACTTTAGTCTATATGTTTTCCTTTTATACCTTTTATATTTCTCATAACTTAAAACATTTATTTATTTTTTTTACTGATTCTGATCCCTTCAATTTCATGTTCTCTGTAATATTATTTTGCACATTCTGCTGGGCATAGCCACTTTTCATTTCACAGCATATCTTGTATGTGACAAATAAACTTCTTGAATCTTGATCTATTTCTCATCGATCTGTCTTGGTTCTTAATTCTCATGTAGTCATAGCAGGCCCTTCCCCTTCATCTCTAAACCAATCAGGGCCTCATACATTAAGCAGTACAATTGCACGGCAAAACGCAGTGCTCATCTCTGTTGTTCTTGTCACATAAGCGTGCCAGATTCCAGAAGAGCCCAATCCATCGCCAGGGTTCCAGCAACTCATCTCAAAGACTGGCTCTAGTCAACACTAATTCTTCCTCCCTGTGATGCTGCAGAGGAAACCCTTCACCATCTCATGGATCACTCACCCATCGTATGTGAGTGAGCCATAGAGCAAAAAGGAAAGGAAACAATTTCAGTTCTAGCCTGGTCCCACCTGTTTCTCTTGCAAGGTATTTTCAGTCGTGGGAGGTCTGGCTCTTGCCAACCTACTTCGGTGCAGCTCCAGTTCCCTGGAGCCCTTCGACAACCTGGCTGAAGGTACAGAGAATCCTGGGCCTCCAGGTTTTCAAATCAATCAATCAATCAATCAATGAATCAAATTGCACCTGTCTGCACACCAGAATGGCAATCGGACATCAGGTAGTTAGGTATTTTTTTGTGGCGGACATGCGTTTCATTCATTCAACCTAACCCTTAACCCAACCTAACTCTAACCTAACCCTCACCCAACGGAACCTAACCCAACCTCACTCTAACCCTAGCCCAACATCGCCATATGCATTATCATTAACACGGAGGATAAGAAAGATGGCGAAAGAGGGAAGTTTTATTTTGCTTGCCCCCAAACGCATGTCAACAACGCCTATGTTCCACAAGGTGGCTGGCGTCCTTGACCACAACCTGCTCTTGATGATGGCTGATGCTCAGAACTAAACTTGTCTCCTGGCATTCGAACGAAACCTCATTCCTCGATGAGGAATGAGGTCTATCTGTGGGGCTTTTTTTTGAGGTGCTGAATGCGGTCTTCTATGTCATCTGTTCTGATACCAGGCTCCCTTAAAGTCCACTTCAACGACCAATGGGGTTTGAGGTCAATAAGTAAAGAGGGAGAAACGGAGAACATACATGTTCACTTTTCAGATACTGCAAGGATATTCAGACAGTACAGTCTTCATGTTTGTATCTCTGCATCTTTTTAGTCACCTAGTGTGAGCTTTCTGGTTTACCATTGTTGAGAATTCTCCCTATGTCATTCCTGGCATTCCTGCCTCCCATCGCTGGGAATTCTCCCCAAGGCATTCCTGTCTCACTGGGAATTCATCCAAAGGCATGTCTGGCATTCTGTCTTTGCTAAGCAACACTATGCTTTCCGGTTATAATATCACTACTTTTGTATGCCACTCTGTGACTCTCACTACACTTGCTGTGTGTTCATTCATTGTTGTGTGTTCATTCATGTTCGGAATTCATGCCGGCAGATTTCATGTAGCCATTGACTGCATGACGAATAATGTGATAGTGTCTAATCACCAAATGTGTTATTGTAAATAAATGTGGTTAATTTGAGTCCCTCATCTACCTTGAAATATTTTCGGCATCAATGGGTTAACTGCTACAGTGCATTGGTGTACCTACCTGGAAATGATGGATTGTGTAGAAGCTTACCCACAATGCTGAATGCTGATCACAACAAACAGGATGTGGTGTGAGGGCAGGAAATGTTCAAAACTTTATTGTTTGTTTTACAGAACAAATGTATTTCCATTCCAAATATGGAATACCTTACATTGATGCCCCAAACTATACTTTGTCCATAGGACATAAAAAACAGATTTGACAAAGCAACACACATACATTGCTTTAGATTGTCCCGTAAACAGATAGACATAGAATTTTATATCATAATCTTACATAGAACAGTAGAGCACATGCCCTCACTGAACATGCTGGAGAAAAGGTATCAATCACAAGAAATAATGCAAATCTTATTAAGACAATATCTTTCTCTCAACTAAAAACATATGAGGTCATACAACCCAACGAAGGACTGCAGTGCACTGCACATCAACACTAATGTAGTGTTATCTAGATACAAAATATATATTTGACGAAATAGCTTGATAAATATAAATATGCAAATACCTTGATGAATAAATATATATAGGCCTATATATATATTATATACATTAACTAACATCAACATCAAGTATATGTCCCAATACTCGCAACGTAAATAATGTAGGCATTTCATCGAGTTTTGTTGTGGTTAAGATGTAACAATGGCCGAAATCATCCAAGGTGAAAGACAATACCCATCTTTGAGTCTTTTTGTTGGGTGAGTTACTCCACTAGGAAGATCCCCTGTTTAGCCATGTCAAGTATCCAGTTGTTCGTGTTCTCCGGGACAGTCATCCGGGTGACGAACGGTTTCGCTGCGTCAATCCGGGCCACCTGCCAGCACTTCTGGGAGAAGGGAACCGAGCCGTCCGTTCGCTTGGGGAGCTCCACGGTGCAGGTGAGGTAGTTGCCGATGCGCACCGTGAGGGGGCCCGCCGCGTCGCACTTGTACGTGCAATTGAATTTGAGGTCGACGTAGAGGAAGTAGTAGCCGCTCCGCTTCAGCTCTACGGCGTCCTGCTTTGCGTGGAAGACAAAGAGGCTTCCGACGGACTCCAACGCTCCGTTGCGGACGGCGGCCCACGTCATATTGCCGTTGTTCAAAGCGCCTGCAAGCACGGGTAGATGATGGTTAGTGACCGGCTAGTTCATGTTAGTGAGTGAGTTATAGGGTACTTTATTGATCTTCTGGGGATCAATACATCCAATGTAGACCAATATCAACAAATCGAAATCGATAAATAAACAATTTGTCATAAATTATCATTAAGAACGACACCAAGTATCCGTGTGATAAAACATGTGTTTGTGAAAATGTGTATAGGCTTACTTTTGGTCGCTTCCAGGTAGGCAAAATTCTCCATCTGTTGACAGGATGGTATTAACAAAAAACAAACAATTAAAAACAATAAAATGAGATTGTGGGGAGGGGGTGAATGTCACATGTTGTATATGCATGTTTAGGAATAATATATCCAACATTGTAGACATCAGAAGTGTATGGCTGAGGTCTCGGCAGTACCCTTGTCTCATCTCTGTTGAGGGACGGTGGCTGCAGCTTTGTACCCAAGAGGAGTAGTCCTACTCCGACCGTCACCACCGCCACCGCCAGAAACAGAAACACAATAGAAGCAACTAGAAACACGTCCAGGCACCTGAGATGCGGAATTCCACTCTTTTTGAGACTTTCGACAACCATTATAATAGTATTTTTCGTTCTTTTTTCTTCCTTTTAAACGGCAAATGAGACCGTCCCGAAGTCCAATGCACGCCACAGGTGAAACAACAAAGTAACAAAGTATCTGATCAATGTATCCAGCTGCACGGTGGATGTTGTCTTCTCCACAAAGTAAAAACGCTCCTCTGTTTTGTCGGCCAGCCATCATGTTGACTTTTATAAGAATTAGGACAGAGGAAAAAACGAGGAAGTCATGGGTTTCCCTCTCGTCGCCTCCTCGAACCCCTTCCTCTCTCCACTACACGCTCATGTGATGATGAGAGGCGAGAGACCAGACTTTCCGTTACTCTCTCCATGCACCTTTTGCGCAACCCCAAGAGGATGTTGGCCAGGCAGTGTTGCGCAAAACGACAGTAGATATAGATGTTATATATAGGCCAAATAACACCAAATAACCCTTTGTTAATGTTCTAAGTTGCTCTGTACATCATGACACTTAACATGTACGTACACATGATACAATGTCTACACAAACGTGTATTCTTCAGTATAGGCTACACAATTGCTGAAGGTTAATAATTAATCAAAGAATGCAGGTTGAGATCTATTTCAGAAAACGAAATGTTCACACAAATGCTGATGAGGCACGAAAGTGTTGGACTTTCTATGGTTCTGTGACGTATTGGAGATTTTGACCATGGAACGATTTTAGGGAACTATGGTCTCTGTGGCTATTACTCAATCTGCTCTCTCTCTCTCCCTCTCCCCCCTCTCTCTCTCGCTCCCCATCTCTCTCTCTCGGTCTCACTCTCCCCCTCTCTCTCTGTTTCCCTCTGCCATCACTCTTTAACTGTCCTTCAAAAATGATGTTGTTGTGAACGATAGGTGTGTGTTTGTGTGCGCATGTGTGCGTGCGCGCGCGTGTGTGTGTGTGTGTGTGGGGGGGGCACCATCAACCTTTCATTGTGGTTTTAACCACTGCGCGTGTGTGGCGGGAACGGCGCGTTCAGGCTTCTTGGTGGCCATGGCGTCTCTACTCTTCCCCCGCCATGGCTGTCTGCTGTCCAAAATGAGCAGTTGATTTGGACAGTTCTTAGTGGAATCACAGTGACAGATTACTTCCTTTTATCGTCTTATAATCTCGCAGTATAACTTCAATTGACGAATTGCAAAGGTTAAAGAAAAACAGGCCAGAAGTTGATGACTTCTGTTATATATTATAGGTAAGGTAGGCTATATACCCTATAAATGTCATCAGGAAAGTATTGCACTTTGTTTGGAATAAGTCATTTCTATATTCTCTTATATAATTGTATTGTACATGTTGAGAGTGTGGCCTACATTTTGTGCCATCAATCAGATTAGAAAATGAGGCCTCCATAATTTCAACAATATTTACCAAATTTGTCGATTGGTCTCCTCTTGTCTGACTGTTTCTGATGCCAAAGTGCCATCGAGTGTGACTAATTTCGTTCTACATAAAACCAGTAGGCTAAGTGACTATAGGCATAAGGTTGCTGACACATAATAATTACATGTCCCACAGGCTAATATGACTTTTGGACTAAATCGCACCACTCACTGTAATTATGAGCTCCACAACTTATGAGTCTATCTGAGATCATGACGCGTTGGCGACGCATGGCGTCACCCCTCTCCCATTTCCGTTTCACAGGTGTGTGCCTGTTAAGTGCAGATATATAATTGTGCCCTTACTCACTGTACTACGGTACCAGTATTGTTCTGTTGGGGGTATTACATGTGTTACGGTAATATGACGATGTCGCTCGAGTATAAAAGCAGCGCACCAGTCACTACAGCAGTTGCAAGTTGAATGCTGTCAGCTGTGTATTCTATGTTCAAATAATGGATGCATAATAAATACGCCTATTGCAGGATAAAATAAAATAATATACGTATTGCTTATCTCCATCACGCAGGCGAGAAGTCACCGCTTCGGCCCTCCGCTCTACAGCGCCAAACTAAACCAATGTGTTTCACACACACACACACACAAAGACGCGCCAACAGAGAACAACGTGAACAAAAACGTGAGACTCCTTCAGATAGGCTACGACATTGACAGGAGGATCAGGGGATTGTTGTCCGCTGTGAGGGTGCCCCTTGCGGATGTACCGCGTCCAATCAAGTTTGCGCAACTCCGTCTCCACTTTCCCGTAACACGGCCCGTCCCTGCATAACTCGGAACTTTACCCTGCGAAGCGAGTCGAGGCGATGACATTCGCTGGAGAGTATTTGAACAGGCATCGCGTAACATCAGCAGCACCACTGGATGCATTTCACTCGTCGGAGCAACATCATCGTAGCCTTTTATTCTTTGGGTGGAGAACTACTGCTGCTCGCCAAGAGTCAAGGCTTCTCACCGCAGCCCCCCAACCCATTTGATTGATTTTGCGACGTGACCAGCCCCACCCCTTTTAGTCGGCCTGGATCTTCTGTGTCTATTACTTGGTATCTATCTATCTATCTATCTATCTATCTATCTATCTATCTGTCTATCTGTCTATCTGTCTATCTGTCTATCTGTCTATCTGTCTATCTGTCTATCTGTCTATCTGTCTATCTGTCTGTCTGTCTGTCTGTCTGTCTGTCTGTCTGTCTGTCTGTCTGTCTGCCTGCCGATTTGAAATTATGTCTTTATTTATCTGAATGCTATGTTTCGAGACAATATTGTTGCTGATATTGAAGCGTTTGCAGAGTTTTAGATATTGTCTGTATTATGGCTTGTGGGTGTCTTTGGGTGACTTGTTTGTGTTTTTTTTACACCCCAGCATCGCCTACCCTTTCATCCACCAGGAGGTGGTGTCCGACACGCTGCTCATCTCCGGGGGCATCCTCATCACTGCCCTCACCGTGAGCCCATGAGCTTCCGTGCGGGGATGTTGTGCTTTGGGGGCTTATAGAAGATTCGATGCCCAGGCAAATGGCAAATTCGGGGGTCACTACGGAGTGAACCCCCATGTCCGCAACACCTGAAGGACCCGTTTCCGAGTTCCAGTGTGTCCGGATTAAGTCAGAAGTCAAAATAGCAAATCGGCAAATAGATATTCAACCTTGAAAATCAACCTTTCCGTCATCGGTGTTGGTCAGCATGATGAGCATTTCATAGCCATTGCTAATGAAAGGAGAACCGTCACATCCTCCATTTTGGGTTCTGTTTGTCTTGTTTGTGACGGTCTCACAAATGACAAATGAGCACCCTGCTACCCTTTGCTCATTGGCCATCGATTGGTATCAATCGACAAATTGTTATCCATCTATATCAGCTGCTATTGGATAGTAGTGAGTAGTAATAATAATAATAATAATTACAAAAAAGTTTTTTGTATAGCACATTTCATACAATACATGTAGCTCAAAGTGCTTTACATTTAAAAATAAATAAAATTGATGAAAAAACAAACAAGAAACAAAACAAGGAGCACAACACAGAAAAGGTAGAAAATAAAGTGGTTGGAATGTCAGACGACGCAGGCTTTTTAAGATCACTAAAATTTAGAGCCATTAAAAAGTAAATTAAAATGAACACAAGGGACTCCATGTGAGGTGCATACAAAGTGGTGCTCGCATAAATAGGCTTGATTGTATTTTTACATGCAATTTCAAAAAAAAATCTCCATCTCCAATTTTCTTTTTGGTGGTGTAACTAGAACGCCAGTAGTAGTGGACCATTACTGTAGTAGTAGTAGTACTAGTAGTAGTGGATCAATACTGTAGTAGTAGTAGTAGTAGTAGTAGTAGAGGTGGACCACTACTGTATTAGTAGTAGTAGTATTAGTAGTAGTAGTCATAGTAGTCATGGGCTGTGTGTGTGAGTGTGTGAATGTGTAAGTGCTACTGACCGGCGGTGTGGTCAACATGTCCTGGCGGTCTCTCTCTGTGCAGATCGGGGTGGGCGAGTGTTATCGCGTGCGCTTCCTGGGCATCAGCTCCAGGGCATTCGTCACAAACCTGTACGTCTCCCGCCTGTACAAGGAGCTCGGAAGCTTCCTGTTTGGCTGCTTCGTGGGCCAATCGCTGACCAACATGGCCAAGCTGAGCATGGGTCGACTGCGGCCCCACTTCCTGTCCGCATGCAGCATCACCTACGCCTCGCTCAACTGCACGCCCGGGACGTACGTGGTGAGCGTCAGCTGCCACCAACCCGACCACCGATTGGTCAAGGAGGCCAGGTATGTGTGAGTGTGTGCGTGTGTGTGTTGTTGTTCCCAGTATTTATTTGACCCCTTGGGTCAAATAAAGATATATAGCCTATATAGGTATACATTTTCTATTTTATGAATGTTTTTATTCAGTTATTTTGAACGTTCTTCCTATCTAATTTCCATTGTTTTTTCCTCGCAGGAAGTCTTTCTCCTCGGTCATGCCTCATTTGCCATGTACACCGCCCTCTACCTCGCGGTGAGTGCAGCAGGTCACCCTCGGACGCTGCAGCCCCCCCCCACCCTTCCTGCATGTAAACCGAAGCGCGCATAATAATGGAGGCCCATCATCAGTCCAGCTCAGAAGGAGCGAGTGAATGCGGTGTGGGACTGAGAGAAACATGTTGAAAAGAGATGTGGGGACACAGAGGCTGCTTTGTTCAGAGCGGGGAGGAGTCTGGCCTCCTCTGCCTGGCTCTCTGCTCTCCTCCATTGTGTGTGCGTGTGTGTGTGCATGCCCACGTGTGTGTGTGCGTGTGTGTGTGTGCATGTGAATGCCTTTTCATATTATGAGGAGACGTCAGGGACATTATTCAGAAATAGCATGCACATAGCATGCACATACACATATGAAACCAAAGTCATTCACATACTATACTGAAATCCTCACACACATACAAGTGAAACGCTTTCACACACAGCTGAAATCCTCACACACGTACAAGTGAAATGCATTTCATTTTGCTAGTATGTGTGAAAGCATTTCAATTGTATGTAAAACATTTCACTAGTGTGTAGCCTAGTTCTAGCCTATATCCAGGCTGCATTCCTCACAGTCCCTTCCCTCTTTTAGGATTCTTTGTTCCCCCTTCGGTAGCCATTTTATGTATACACGCATTCTCACACATACACACACACACACTTCAGGTTGTGCATTGCTTATCGACTTGAATTTAATAAACATTCTTATATTATAATTGTTGTGGTTATTGCTTGAATGTTGTGTTGAAGCCAGCCTCTGTCGCGTAAAGAACTCCAAAGCCTTCACTAGTCCTAGCTATTGATATAGTAATTATTAATAATAATTCTATGTTAGTTTGGTATAAGATATGAGACTGACTCCATGATTTGGTTTTTGGTCCCTGATTCCACGGTGGTGCCCCGTTATCATTAATTCAGATTAATACTCTTTTTATTTTAATAATTAATACTTTTCTCAGATTGTTATTAATTATAAGCTGATAACCAACAGTGTGAGTACATTTGATGGTGCCCCCTACAGAGTGTTTCAGTTGTGTGTGTGAAAGCATTTCAGTTGTGTGTGTGAAAGCATTTCAGTTGTGTGTGTGAAAGCGTTGCACTTGTATGTGTGTGTGAGCATTTCCGTTGTGTGTGTGAAAGCGTTTCAGTTGTGCATGTGAAAGCGTTTCAGTTGTAAGTTTGTGAGCATTTCAGTTGTGTGTGTGAAAGTGTTTCACTTGTGTATGTGTGAGAATTTCAGTTGTGTGTGTGTGAAAGCATTTCACTTGTACGTGTGTGAAGATTTCAGTATAGTATGTGAATGTTTTCATATGTGTTCATATGTGTTCATCCATGGACAGAACATTTCAGTTAGCATTTAGCAACAACAGAGCTGTGGATGAGGCACAAGAATAACTGCAGCAGCAGCAAGATGAAACCCCAGCAGCCTGTCAGCCCCTCCATCACAGGGCCAAGAGGAAGAAGTTGGAGCAGAGGCATGTTCACAGGACTCACAAGCTTCTGCTGTGTGGAGGCTCTTTGACGAAAGAGCAACAGGAGACACTGCAAGGAGAAATCCCACAGCTGATGCTGTACTGGAGGTGAGGTCCTATCTTGAGGAGCCCCTCATCCAAAGAGCTGAAGAAGACCCACTGAACTGGTGGGAGGCCAAGGCTTCAGTCTAACCACGTCTGGTTAAGGTAATGATAGGAAGACTCTGCATCATCGCAACATCGGCCCCCTCAGAGAGAGTCAGCCCATCCAAGCTGAGGCATCTGGTATTTCTGGATGCCAACCTGCACTAAATACTTTTATCTACTGTCATAATGTTAAGCCTTATTTATTTGATTTGTTTGCTGTGGTTGCTGTGGTTCTGTGTTCAGTTGTTCATTTAAAGGTTTAATTAAAATGTCAAACAATAATAACTGTGTGTTTTTTGTAACAAAATAAATGCATAAAAATAAGCCTTTTATGAAAACACTGAATGAAAAATTGCTGACCAACACACAAACCATTAATAATGGCTAAATTAGGCTAAAATAGAAGGCTCTGAGTGATACTAAATGAAGAGCCATTTTGGAGCCATAAGAGCTGGCTCTTCTAAGGGAGCCGAGCCAAAAGAGCCGAATCTTTGAAAAGAGCTGGACCTCCCATCACTACTACACAGACATGCGTGTACAAGGCCAGCAGCAGCAGGAAGGACTGCAGTGCAGGCCTCAGGAGCCGAGCCCCGCGCCACTGCAGCCGCGTCTGCAGGTACAGCTGCAGGGAAAACGACCACACCACACACACAAGAACCACACACACACAAAAACCACACACACACACACGCACACACACACACACAAACACAGACACAAAGAACCACACACACACAAAGACACATACACACGCGCACACACACACACACAAATTCTGATGGAGCTAGCGGTGGCTAGCTCCTTTACTTTATCCACTGTTACACTGGTAGACCCTTGTCTGCAGTGGGTAAGTGACATAGCTGAAAAAGAGAAATCAGCAAATGGGAAAATTAGGCTTTGTTTGTTATGTGATACATTGCTGTTTTTACAATTAATACATAATTTGTCTGTTATAAATAGTATTTTGCTATTTCCTGCAATCTTTAGCTGTATAGTAGTCAAATAAAAACAAAATTGTTCAAGGTACCTTTCTGCACTTATCTCCACAGTCTCCTCCTCAAAGGGCTCCACAACGGTGCAGACCGCTTTCACTGTCTCCCATTCCTCTTGACTTAGAGTATCAACAGGAGCATTGATGACAGCCACGGAGGAGATGATGGCATCTTTTGATGCATTTCAACATAAAATGTTGAGTTCCAACTTGTAGCACACACCTGTTTGGGCCTTAGCTCTGGCATCCCCATCTGGCGTTGCGTGAACTTCAAGTTCTCTGTGGCAACCGTGCTTTTGTGGAAAAACTCTACAATAGCCTTCCCCTTGTCCACAGTTGGTTTCACCACCCTTTTATTGTGTGCGCAAGTCATGGGTGGTGGGTCCACTGCAAATGTTGTATGCCGTTTGTTATGTTGTCTACTTGCCACTCTTTTGCCACGCTTAGTAGCTCCTCTGCCATGTTATATTAAAGTTTTCAATAAAGTGACAAGTGACGGACATGTATGAGCATGTCATTCTTGATGTCCAGCGGTCAGTTGTCAGTCAAACTGCTGAAGCACTCTTCTGTCTTGCCACAATGCACGGTCCGTATTATATAGTCGTGGAAAAATTGTTTGGGACAAGGTTTTTCTACTGGGGAGAACATACATGAGGTTCAAGGTCTGGACAAAAGTTTTAAGTCCTTTGTCTTCCACAATGGAAAATGGCTGAAAGTCACTGGCTATCATTTTAGCCAGCTCCTCATCAACGCTTATCAGTTTAGCTGGGGTCATTTGCTTTGGAATAAATGTGCTTATTTTTGTTTGAGTTACAGAATTTTACAAATTCTGCACTGAGATTTGCAGCCTCCAATATCATTGAAATGGAGCCAGGTGCTGCTTCTTTTTCGGTTTTCGCTCATTTCTTCACTTTTTCCTGACGCGCTTGCATTTAAGATGCGGCTTGAAGATGCGGCTCTCCCCGACAGGAGTCAGCTAGCGTGTAGGTGTGTGTGTCTGTATACATGCGTGTGTGTGTCTACATGCATGAGTGTGTGTTAGTGTGTGTGTGTTTGTCTGCATGCATGCATACATGCGTGTCTCTGTATGTATGCATGCGTGTGTGTCTACATGCATAAATGTGTGTGTAGGTGGGGTGTGTGTGTGCATATGTGTGTCTGCATGTGTGTGTGTGGTCAGGCCAGCATGTGTCTCATCCATGTGTATTGCTGTTTCTGTGCCAGGCGTTCCACGTGTCCTCCATGTTCAAAAGCTTCAGCCAGGTCTTGTCGTCAACCCTGTCCGCCCACCACACCACCTGTTAGACCACACGTCTGCCCACTCATAATCACGTCCCATATCCAATATTGATGTCCCCATTTTAATTTTGAAGACAAATTAAACTCAGGAATGCCACGTAGTCACTGTTGTGTGTTGTCGGCGTTGTCAAGAGCATATTGAGTCTTGAACACGTTTTCTGACTTTGCATTGAACTCGTTACAGCCCCTGAAACCACTTATTTTTAAGTCTGTACATTAAGAATATTTGAAGAAATTTGGTGGGCTAAATGTTCTTTAGATTGAGAGTGGGGATCAGTAGAAGGTAGGTTCTTTATGTAACAGGTTGTGTGGTATAAGGGCCTGCTGATGGTCTGTGAGAATGTAGTTGCATTTAAAATGATCACTCTCCACTGACTGTAACCGAAACGCAGGCCCAACACATGGTAATTAATACATTGATGAAGTGTAGACTGATTATATATATCCTGTATTTTTGGACATAATCTAGAAATACAAAGCAATGCAAAAGAATATAATACATATAACCGTTTTTTTTATAATCAAATATGTAATATAATATGTTGTTGGCACAAACCTTGGTGAATGTAAGTATACTAAAAGTAATGTACAAACAGCATTGATGCAAGTCATTCTGAAGGTTTATACCATGTCTCATGTACATATACAGTAGTTAGTCACTCCTAACAGAATAAGCAGTTGTAATGTAAATGATCTACATTTGCATTGTATAGTTTGTAAACCATGTGTGTAGAATTCTTGTTTCAGTTGCATCTTTGTTGCTCTGATCTAACGGTGCATTAAAGACGATGGTGATTTTGGATGGTTTTCACCCAGACGCCTGCTTGCTCTTACTCTATTCTTTTGACACAATCCACGATGCTAACATGCCTCAAGTCTAACCCTGCATCTCAGGAGAAATGACACAAAGAACGAACAGGTAGAGGAATTAAAACAATATAGTACCAATATAAGACCAATATCAGTAATTCGTACACTTAGATGAAAGAAAGACACCCTTTTCTTGTTCACATATTTACTTTTACTTCAATAACAATACAAGACAATCAGAACACTTTAGGGTTGTTATGTACAAGACTCCCCGGAGATCGCATCAAAGTTTGTGATCGCTTCTGGAGCCAAACGTTCTGTCGTTGTGACACAAGTCAAGGACATGTGTAAGTCCGTCGCCAGCTGTCTGTTGACGACCTGCCGACATTTTGGTCTCGATGTGACCAGCATCAGCAGGATGAGTCTCATGGTCCTCTGTTGATATTAATAAAATGTACCACTGTGACACGTTAATATATAAGAAGAATGTATAGACCCACATACACTCACACGCAGACACACACACATACACTTTCGCTCTTTCCTCTTATAATATGTAGCCTTAAAAAGCCACTATAAAGTCATGCACATGTTGTTTAAAAATTTAATTTTTTGGCAACACACAAGTGCTTCTTTGACACACTGTTTGCTTGCTACGGGGGAGGGGGGGGACACACCAGAGAAACCAATAGAATCTAAGACAATGACTGGATGAGGATAAAGCACCAATGAGAAGGGAGAGAACAGGAGGAGGCGGGCAGAGGGGGAAGGAGATCAATAGGAGGAAGGCATATTGTAAATGGGTCACAGTCATAGAAAAGTAACAAAAGTTAAAAGGGTGGGTATAGGTGGCGGGGAGGGGGTGGTAACCTTCTCGTGGTGATCGGCAGCTAGAAGCAGGAAGGAGCCAACATCATTATCATTATCATTATCATCGTTATCATCGGCAATCCTCGGCATCGTCATCATCATCGTCTTTATCATCATTATTGTCATTATTATCATGCCGGTGTACTGTCTTGTCTTGACCTTTATACACAGTCACTCTCACTCACTTGCTTATCGTTTGTGTGTGTGTGTGTGTGTGTGTTTCAATGGCTCTCTTTGTGCTCCTCCTCCTCCTCCTTCCTGTTTTCTAAGCCCCCGATCACCACCGCCCTAGTCACAGACTGGTCACCCGCTGCATCTGTCCGTCCTCTGCCTCGCACCGGGCCTCCGCCAGGTAGCCCGGCTCCCCTTTAGCGGCCTGCTGCTGCTGCTGCTGCGGTGGCGGCGGCGGCTGGTAGAAGGTCTGCAGATGGTTGGGTCGCGGGCCCAGCGGGGGACGCCCCAAGCTATAGGGCAGGTCCAGGGCGGGCCGCTGGGACTGTCCCGTGGGACTAACCTCCTCCTCCTGCCCCTCGGGGCTGCTGTCGGGGTAGGACAGGGAGGGTGGGGTGGTGCGGGTATAGAAGCGCGGCAGCGGCGGGGAGCTGCCCCGGCTGTACACCACCTGTGGGGAGTGGCGGCTGTA
>OMOU01065590.1:14166-24181 GCA_900312585.1 Malacocephalus occidentalis | reverse complement strand
TAGGTGTCGCCAGTCCACCCCACACACGCCCCTATAGGTGTCGCCGTATTATTGTTCCTCCGCTTTTATCCCATCCATGGCCATTTTCCTCCGCGGTCAGGCCAGAAGTGGTGGGCAGCTAGTGCAGCGCCCGGGGACCACCTTGATCCAACCGCCACTGGTCAGGCGACGGTCTTCTTCCATGTTTTTAGAGGGGTTATATATACAGTGTATATATATGGAGGAACCCCAGGGAGCACAGGGAGAACATGGAAACTCCACACAGAAAGGGCTGTTCACAAAATCCCAGCACTGAAGACATGGGGAGAACCAACCATGTCCCAGGCGGGAATCGATCCCAGGACCTTCTAGCTGTGAGGCGACAGCACTACCGACTGTGCCACCCATGAATGACATATTGTCATTCATGGGTTTTGTTTATTTCCCCAACTAATGTGTGTATTTGTGTTGTATTAGTATTGTTGTTTTGGGGGTTAGCTGAAACATGGATTATTGTGTTGTGCTTCACTGCTGTTGTGCTGTTGTGCTACACACACTTGTAAAAGATATTAAGGCTGGATTGTTACAATACAAACCCGCTGGTACCCTGCGGCAGCGTGTGTAACGAGTGCGAGACTCTGCTTTCCACAATAAGAGCCTCCTTTCACTCTCATGACAATAAACCTCTTTTTCCTTTCCTGAGGAACAGCCTGAGGCCAAATCCCTCTCGCTCGCTAAACAAACGTACCGGGTAAACATTGTGGTGAAATGACTGCTTGGCTGGCTGACTGAACGAACCCTATCACGGGTATGGTTTGGACCCAAACACGGTACAATCAGGCGAGGTCTGTTCACAATCAGATATTTATTTGACGACCAGATGTCGCGGCAAAGTCCACGAGGATTCCGGGTGAGGTAAGGGATTTGGCGTGGACAGACGGTCATGCGGAGGTACCGATGAGGACAAGGCAGGCGGATCATCAGAGACGGGCAGGATCGGGAAACGGGAAAACAGAGGAAGGACGTCAAGCGACCACAGACCGGGAATCGGGAGCGGGGGGGCTGTCGACATTCTCCTGGAATCGGGCGAGGCAGGTAGGTCGGGGACAGGCTGGGTCGGCAACAGGTAATTTATCAGGAAAATGGTGGAGAGTCTGGTGCATCTGGCAGAGGGTGAGTGGAAAGGTGGAGTTTAAATAGGCCATGTAACTGGTACGGGGACACGGTACTGGAATGTGTGTCATGGCAGAACCTGCAGACAGCACCACAACAGGCTGCGGTTTGGAAGCACTTTGAACAAGACATTTATGGAGGTGAATGTGTCATGGTTCGCTTGACTCTGTAAGTTTCCACCATCAATCATTCAATTATTTCCCTGTCTATTCCCCTTCTTATATAAACTCCTCCTTTTCACACACTTCGCATATATCCGCAAGTCTCTCCAGCAATTCCGGGATCCATTACCCGTTGCCGACCCTGCCTGTCCCCGACCTACCTGCCTCGGACTCCCGCGGTACAAAACCGTGTCCCCGACCCCGATTCCTGTCCTCCAGTACCCGTGGCTGTTTGGCGAACCTCCGCTTTGACCTCGCTTCCCGGCTTCCTGATCATCCACCCATTCCCAACCCAATCCGTCTGCCTGCTACTTCATGGTACCAGTGCGCAGCTGATTACCCACCCGGCTCTGTGTCCCCGCTCCAGCGTCAACTGTGTCCCCGCTCCAGCGTCACCTTTTTCATGAATTACCCTGTACCATACCTGAACCTGCATCCTTTTAGATGGAGACACAGATCTTCCCACTGCCTCTTTGACACTATCAACAAGCTCGTTGCTGTTGTTATCAGTTGGAAATATTCCAAAATAATCTTAAAGAGTAAAGCAGATTGCAATTGCAGATTGCAGACACAAATTGCAATGAATATTAAAGAGGATGTCCAGTGTGATTTATTGTATATTTAATTCCCGAACTGTTCCCTGGGAGCCATAAAGAGCAGAGAGCCGCTGGCAGTAAGTGAGACTGACGTCTGCGCTGGTTCTAAAGGCTAATCTACGAGCTGCGAAGTCAGTCATGTCCTATTTCTGATCCTTAATCCATCACTTCTCTCTCTCTCCCTCTCTCTCGCCATCACGTCTCCTCGCATCTCATCTCTTCATCTCTCTCTATCTCTCACGATCACACCTCTCTCTCTCCATCTCTCAATCACTTCTCTCTCTCCGCATTTCTCACCATCTCTTTCTCCCCATCATTCCATCACCAGATCTCTCCCATCACATCTCTCTCTCTCCATCAACTCTCTCTCTCTCCATCTCTCTCCAAGTGAGGTTAGTTGGTATGTTCTGTCTGTTCTTTCTTTTTTTCTTGCTTGAATCGCAAGTCTGGGGTCACTGAGTCTGTAGCTCAGGACTTTCTCAGCTTTTGGTCTGTCATGGGTCTTTACTCACTTTGTTGATTCTTTCCAAAGGAGGTCCAGTACGTTCCTTCCTTTTAGTGTTTCATCATTTGGTTTTGGTGTAGCGAGGCCTGAAGCCTTGGGGCCTTACGTGGGGCCGATGTGTCGGTGTGTTGGTGTCCGTTACACAAACGCCCTTCTCTCCAATTATCTCCCTTCTCCATCACCATTCCTTTCAATCACTTACTCTCTCTATCCGTCTCTCCATGACTTCTCTCTCTCTCTCTCTCTCTCTCTCTCTCTCCATCTCTCTTTCACTTCTCTCTCAAGGTTCCATGGCGTGAACATTTACACTTGCATTGCCAAAGCAGAAATTGTTTCAGATACATAAGACACAAAATAAGAATAATCATAGTGATAATGTTCATAACATTGTCTAAAATACACCATCTCTCTCCATCTCTCTCTCTCTTCATTGCACTTTCAATGAAATCACTTCACAGGCTTTATTGGCACTAAATGCTCTTCCGTAATGTTGACAAAGCAAAACGGTAACAATCACGATTCATGTAATGGTATGAGACTCTATCGATAGCAATAGTTACAGTAGGGTTGGGAGTACAACCGTAAGACAGCACCACTACTCTTGAAGTGTTGAAAACACTAATAGTACATGAAATAATGAAGTCATTAGAAGGGATGAGGATATACTTTCATCTGTTTTTGTTTTGTATCGGGGGTATTGTTGGGTCCATGTTTTATATGTCCTCGTACTTTGCAAATGCAGCAGGAAACGTGTTTGGGTTTCCGCTTGTTTGAGCCGCCACCGGTGCCGCCAGTGTCTTCCTGAGCGCTGAGAGTACGACACTGTGCTCAGGTACTCGTCTGCTCGTGTGTGTGTGTGTGTGTGTGTGTGTGCTGCCGGTGTTGGGCCAAATAACAATCCATCTTTGGGATTGTGTTTTTGTGGTGTCTTTCCAACGAGTGATGTATCTCTCTTTTTGTTTGGTGATAATTAGTTTGGTTGCCAGTTTGTGTGCGTGCGTGCGGACCCGGGGCTCTGTAGAGCCAGTTAGTGGACTGAGCCTCGGGACCCACTGGTGCAGAGGACTGTTTTCTGGGTTAGTGTCTTGGTATTTTAAAGCTTTGTGGTGGAGGGCTTAGGGGGGGCGGGGTCACTTGGTTTTAGATGGTTGTGGAATTTAATCGCATTTTCTGCATTTTACTCTGGGGAGGGAGGGGGGTTGACCTACTTTCTGGAAAGCATTATTTGGGGTTTTCCATAGATTTTTTTTGCAGCCATTCAATTGTGTGTCTCCTCCGAATATCAAATTGTAACAATTGTAAATGTAAATGCTGACCACAGAACTCAGATTTGGATTGGGATCAACTTTTATATTTCTATTTATTACATGGGAGGCTCTTTTGAATTTGTCTCTAAGGTTATTTACAGCAGTTTTGAATTTACCAGTGGAACAGATATTTAGTCCAGAGTATGCATAGTTGTTCAGTGTGTTGCAAATTAATGAAATTGAATCCAATTGGAAATGATATCTTTGATCTGGGAGCCCAGAAGATGATGATGGTAGTGGTAGTACAGGGAGGAGGGACTGTCTGAAGGACCGGAGGGCTATGTTTCCCCACCCCCGTTGGCACTTGGTTATCTATATGCGGCTTATTGGATGAAGCACGTCTATTGTGTGTGCATGACACACAGTGAGTGGGACGAGAACAAAATGTCAAGTGTCTCTCCCGCAGCAGGCCTGGAGGACGACGACTGGTCTGCTCCATGCTCCATGTTGCACGGCTCGGAGCGGACCCCCCCCAACCTCTCCCCTCTCTTGCTTTCACCAACTACTGCAAATGTCAATTGGGTTTTCACCAGTGTGCAGATAAACGCTGTCTGTGCTAAGCCCCCATGTAATGCTGACGCAGGTCTGGGCGGCGTTCTGGACATCCAAATGAGATCTGAAGGGGCATACAACAAAGTGTACGCTCCACGCAAAGGGTTTGCTTATCCCGCAACTGTTGAACAACTTCACCGGTGAGTGGGGGTTTTTCTGAATTGTATGAATCAAAGGCAATTTACAATGAATTATATAACGTGTGGCTAATTACCGTTAGCGTGTGTTCAGCTCGCGCTCTGTTTGTTGTCACTCTCTGATTAACATAAATTCTTTGTTCTTTTTCCCACTAAGTAAATGTTCTCTTAATAATGTCTCTGTTGATGAAATATCTCATTAGCTGTGGTAGAACAAACACACAAGCACACAAAGAAACAAACTCACAAATCAGCACCAGAAAATCCACACGCACACACGCAGACACACTCCAGCATTCATATGCAGTGGTGAGCGAGTGCAGAAGCATGGGGGTGTGGTCTACCTCTTGGTGGAGAATGGCCTTGCACATGGAGTAGTTCCCCTTCAGTGCCCACGTTCCATTGGCAAGGCATCGCCGGTAGACACTGTCTGCAGGAAACACAGGTTGGTTGTCAAACATTACCGTTCTGTTGTAAGCTTAATTAAGGGATTCTGAAGGGATTAGTAAATGACATGAATTTGGAGCATGTTGACAGAAGAGGTCAGGCCACATTCGTGGCCCAACACTGTGTTATAACCTCAGTTTCTGGGTCACATATTGATGTTGTGATGGCCTCGGTGTTCAGAGGAAATGAACCCGCTGTTTCATCTTAACACTATAAAAATGTGTTACGGCCTACGTCAACTTTGTGAAATTAGTACACCAATGAGAATGATTATCTGCTGCTGTATGTTGCATAGGAAATCTGCAATTATACTCCTCTTTACACCTGGAATGTGTTTTAGGCAATCGGGGATGCATTCCATCCTCATAGAACACAAGTGTAAATGCGACAAAATGCTGGTAAAACTATTTGTTCCACCTGTATTACTTTTGTTAATCTACTGTATGTCCAATCTACCCTTTTCACAGCAGGAAAGACCAAGGTGTGGCTCATAACATAATGATGGTGCCAGTGGATTTATGTCTGGCAAAACATGGATACTTTAAAGATTCTAAAGACAGAATATTTTGGTGAAATGATGGAGCATGACATTTTTTTTTTGACACGTGTCGTAACTGAAGTAAAAAGTAAGTAGATAAAAAGGGTGTGATTAGAATGTAATTAGATTAATAAATTACAAAACATGAAATTATTTAGATGATGTTTTTTTAATCACTTCAAAGTGATTACATTTTTTTTTTAAAGAAGAAAACCCTAGATAACCCTAGAATAGATATCCCCTATTAGTTAATCGGCCACTATGACAATCAGACCTTCTAGAGCTCAGACCTGACAATCAGACCTTCTAGAGCTCAGACCTGACAATCAGACCTTCTAGAGCTCAGACCTGACAATCAGACCTTCTAGAGCTCAGACCTGACAATCAGACCTTCTAGACCTCAGACCTGACAATCAGACCTTCTAGAGACCACGAATGACACCCAGACCTCCTACATTTCGGGCCTGAAACCCAGACATTGTTGTAATCCTATTACGGTGATTGTAATCAGATCTTAAATAGTTTTTGACATGTTCACTGATCGATACACTGATATGCAGCTATTACATTTGAATCTAGGAGAATGTTAAATGTCCATTGAATGATTTCATTCCCATATGACTACATTCATCATGCCGAAGCCCGGCCCCGATGATGGACTAATGTGTGGACTAAAAGTAATTTCCTGAGTATGGATCCAGTAGCCAATAGATGAAGCCCATCACTCACTCTGTCACAGTCCAAGGATGAGTCAGTCAAGTGATCAGGATCTATCAGCCCCATGCATTTGTATCGCAACATACACTATCATACACACAACAGAACACATCATGTGTGTACAAACATGTGTGAATGTTGTGTGTAAAATAATTTCTGTTAGTTAGTTGTAGTAATGTGTGTGTGTGTGTTTGGAATGCATGGCTGTCAGGGGTGGTGCAAGGAACAAATAATAATCTCTTGCTCTCACACACACCCACACACACACACACGCATGCACACAGGCACGCATGCACACACATACATACACACACACACACACACACACACACACAGAAGCAGTGTGTGTATATTTCATTGGAGGGTTCAAAAGATTTTCATCTGCATGGAGAGAAAGAGAGAGAGAGAAGGAGAGAGAGAGAGAGACAGAGACAGACAGAGGGAGAGAAACCCACAGGAATGAAATTATGTGATGCTCCATTCATCAACTCATATTCCCCCACAATATGGAAATTAACTGGGGGAGAAAAATGTTACTTTTCAGAGGTGCCAAGCTGTAGTTTAAAAATAACTTGTGATTTAATGCGGGGGCTTAAGTGTGTGAGCGTCTGCCAAGCTGTTATATTCAGAACGCACAGACACCGCTGTCGGCCATCTTGTGTAACTTCATTGTTGGAACGGCTACCGCAGTAGCCCACAAATCACACAAACAGGCTATAAAGCGTTGCTCCTGAATCTTTGTTAAAAGGCATCGTCTTTGCACCCTGTCTATGCAACCCCTCCCACTAAGCTGACGTGAAGGAATGTGTATAATAGTAGCCCACTACCAGGAACCCCGGAATAATACACAAGAGAGGAGCTTAAATGGGATGTACAGAGCTGGATATACGACTCAGGTTACTATCTGGCATAGTGTCGAAGAGGCCTGGGCTAGCCAATGGAAATGGCTATTATCAAATGCTGAATAATAACCTCCCTTGCAATAAATAATAATCAAAGTGGGAGCCGCCACTTTGAGATACATCTGAATAAGTAAAGGAACTACCGTACTGTACCCACAAATGACAACCGAGCGGTCAATGAATCAAGCCCACAACATTATTACCTGAATGACAAGTACAAACGGTGTCAAATAAAAATAAAGTAAAATACCAAAAAAATTAAAACCCGTCTTTTAAACACACTGATATGCACAGTCTGGGCTACCCTTTGGTTGGCACGCATGTTAAAGCTCTTAATGGTGGACTAAACACCTGTGTTCAATTTCTCACAAACACCTTGCCCTTTTCTCCCTGAGTCTGCGATGGGAGGCCGGGTCCCCACATGTTGAATCCCTTGCGATGGTCTCAGCAAACTCACTAGTATCTCTAACTACTCGTGAAACACACTGTCCTGGTGCTAGGTGCTAATCCACGGCACGGTGATTTCACAGTTCCCTCATTGTCGACTCTAGAGTGCATCCCGGTATAATGAAACGATATATATATATTTATATATACTATATAAACCGATATACTACACATACAGCTTCTATTATAAATCTTCTGTTGTACTGTAACACTTCTTCCAACCCCTCTGTGCCCCACTCATGTTTTCTCACAATCTTTTCTTTACCTCTCAACCCTTCAACGTATGGTCCATCCATGGTCCATCCAACATCAATCAATCACATCACCTGGGACGCAACCAATCAATAGCCATTGATTGTGGTTGATCATTCTTCTACATGGAGAGCTAACAAGACCAAAGCCAGAGTAGACCAGCGCTAACGAGATCAAGACCCCACCTGCATCAGACCGGATCTAACACCACCAGGAGCAACCCAGATAAGACCAGACCTGACAAAACAAAGACCAGATGACATCAGATCGAACAAAAAACAAAAAGACTAGATCTAACAAGACCAGAACGGAGGACCACAGACAGATTCTGACAAAATCAAGACCAAACTACCACAAATTAGATTGAACCAGACCAGACTGGGCCAGGTCAGACCAGCGCAGACCAGACTGACCATGAGGATTTGGGGAAATATGCTGTGTTCCTGCGTGTCGCTTCCTAGCCGCAGGGTTAATGTTGAAAGGTGATCCGTGAGAGAGCTTACAGGAGACAGCCGGGTTGGGGGAAGTCTGGTGTGGCCATGGTCCGCATTGGACAGGAATTCCTCAGAGCTGCTGCTCTGGACAACAAAGAAATTGCTAAGGCCACTGCTAACGTCACTGATACACTTACATTTAGGGCATTTAGCAGATGAGCTGAACTCAAGCCCCACTATGCTAGACTATGTTATGTTAGGCTTTGCTATACTATAAAGCACAATGCTATGAGATGAATCCCATCAATCCCATCCCTGTGCAGGGAAACACAACAATATGCTATGCAATATGCACAATACAATGCTATGTGGTGCTGCACTGTGCTATGCTAAGCTACACTACACTACACTATGAAACCCAATAAAACATATCACTTCAACATTCAGACAGGCCCATCTGAGAAGCCGTGTTTGACGCATGATAAGGTTGAGGAACATGCGTGATGAGAGATGATGAGATCATAGCAGAGGGAGGCAGCAGATGGCTGCAAGACCCCGGGCACGGGTCCACTACATGTGGAGGAAGGGGTCTACTCACCCTGTCATCATATTAACCCTGTCATTGTATTACCACTTTGTATTACCACTTTCATATAAACCCTGCCATTGTATTAAGCCTGCCATTATATGAACAGTCTCATATTAACCCTGCCATCACATTAACTCTGTCATCGTATTAACTCTGCCATCTTATTAAGCCTGCCATTATATGAACAGTCTCATATTAACCCTGCTATCATATTAACTCTGTCATCATATTAACTCTGCTCCAAATGACCTCCAAATGAGCTTGAAGGACTCCAGAGATCAGACAATCAGCAATGCTGAACCACCCCTGTCAACTGGACGGAAATGGACACCAGCCGACGCAGTGCAGCATGCTACGTCAGCCCCGAGGCACAATGACATCGTGGGGCATGTCCAGCTGGGAAGAGGAGGCTTTGGCCTTGCAGCAAGTAAACCAACTTGGCGCAAGGCTTCAACATCAGAGAGAAGGAAAATGGTGGTCGAGGAGGTGCGCAGGTAGGAGGAGGCTGAAAGAAGCGCGAAGGCTGTCTCTCTTGCCAAGCAGGGACAATGGATGAGGTGGGAAGGCCTGGAGAGGAGAAAGCTCAGCTGGAGGGAGCTCTGGGAAACGGAGGCAAACAACATCAGCTTCATCATCAGAGATACCTATGATGTGCTCCCATCTCCAAAAAACCTCCACCTATCCACCTCCACCACCGGTAGTCTCATATTAACCCTGCTATCATATTAACTCTGTCATCATATTAACAGTCTCATATTAATCCTGCCATCATATTAACTCTGTCATCATATTAACTCTGCCATCTTATTAAGCCTCCCATTATGTTAACAGTCTCATATTAACCCTGCCATCATATTAACTCTGATATTAACCCTGACATCATATTAACCCTGTCATTATATGAACGCTTTGATATTAACACTGTCATCATCTTAACCCTGGCATCTTGCTATGCTATGCTATCACGTTGTGTTGGTATGTCTTCTTACTCGTCCCCTCCTCCCTAAGCCCAGTGGCAATCCACTACCCCGTGTGGGCCGGGGGAAACATGCAGGATGGTGGTCACATCAATCCTTGGGGGGGGTTGATAATTATTCAAAAATCATGACCCATCCCTACATTAATTGCAGTGCTGATATATCATTATTTTTATTCAAGATGCTTCCCTGGCATAAAAGGGGAATAAATTACAACAAAAATCTAATAAACAAACAAAACCAAAAATAACAGCTGATGAATATATTATAAATATAAATATATATATATATATAAAAAATAT